>CAKKXW010000022.1:0-105065 GCA_920937365.1 Sphaerophoria rueppellii | reverse complement strand
ATCGTTGGTCTTAATTTATCGTCAATTAAAAGGCAACGATTTCAATTATTATTTAAAAAACAAACTTTGTCTTTTTATTCAATTCGATTCGAAACAATACATAAATTTACAAATTTTAATCTACTAATTTTTCGTTATTTATCTTTTAACGCGAGCACATCTAAACACAATGAAATGTGTAGCAAGAATAAAATTCAAATCAGAAAACGGAAACAGGAAAAATTGAATGCTTAAAGATGTTGTTAAGTTGGTTACCGTTTCTACCGCATCGCTTCCATCTATGTCTTAATTTTTGAACTATATCAAATTAAATAATAACTTTGACCGCTAGATGCCGCTACATCACCCCCTCTCCAGCAAAGCGAATAGTTTTTGACGTTTCGTTTTGTGTTCTTTTATTATTTTCTTTATTGTTATCGAAAAATGGTTTCAGTCGGTCAATTGATACGGAATAATTTTTTCCATCCTTCAAAACAATAAAATATTTTCGTAGCTTTTTAATAATTTTATAAGGACCCTCATAAGGAGATTCCAAACTTCTTTTCACTCTATCTCTTCTTATCAGGACGTGGTCGCAAGTTTCAAGATTCTTTGGGATGTGGATAGATTGTTTTGAATTGTGTCTAGTTTCTAGTGAAGTGTTCGGTATATTTTCAAAGAAAAGCTTCAATTGCTCTACCAAATTCGATTCATTTGTAGTTTCAATTGAATTTTTTGAAAAATCACAAGGCAATTTAATGTTTTGTCCGTACAGGAGCTCAGACGGTGTGTGTTTTATGTCATCTTTTACCGTGGTTCGAATCCCTAGCAAAATTAAGGGTAGTTGTCTTGTCCAGTTTATTCTGTCTCCAGATGCCCGAATGGATGTTTTGAGTTGGCGGTGGAATCTTTCAACCATGCCATTCGCTTGTGGATGGTATGCCGTCGTTCGAATGCGTGTTGTGCCTAAAAACCTTATTAGTTCCTTAAAAAGTTTCGATTCGAATTGTGAACCTTGGTCTGTTGTGATAGTGTCTGGTACACCGAACCTTGACACATGTTCATGCACGTAGGTTGTGGCAATCGTTTCCGCATTGATATCCCGAATGGGATAGGCCTCTGGCCACCTGGAGAATCTGTCAACGATCGTTAATATGTATTTAAAGTCATTCGAGGGTGGAAGTGGTCCGACTATGTCCATGTGTATGTGTTGGAATCTGCCTGGAGGAATTGCTATGCGTTCAAATGGTGATTTTGTGTGTCGTTGAACCTTTTCTTTTTGACATGCCCCGCAATTCCTTGTCCATGTATTTATGTCTTTGTTCATTTTGAACCAAAAATACATTTTTGCAATCTTTTTGCGTGTAGCACGAATTCCTGGATGAGAAATGGAATGAATTTTATGGAAAATAGTTTCGCGAAGATCTTTAGGTACATATGGACGATAGCAGTCGGTAGATGTTTCACACCATAGAGAAAGGTTGCTTGAAGGGATTTTTATGAATTGAAATTTGATTCCTGATCTGTGTGGAATGTTATTTCTAAGATTTGCCAGTTCTTCGTCATTCACTTGTGCTTTGGCTAGATCTTCCATGCCAATCGGAGTTTCTTCGATTGAATCGGCATTTGGTCTTGATAGGGAATCCGCAACGACATTCAACGAACCTTTTACAAATCTTATATCACTTGTGAATTGTGATATGAAGTCGAGATGTCGTTCTTGCCTAGGGCTGCGTTTAGCTTTAGTTGTAAGGGCTGTTGTTAGGGGTTTGTGATCTGTGTAGATACAAAAGTCCTGTCCCTCGACAAAGTTTTGGAAATGTTGAATGGCTAGGTACATTGCAAGTAATTCCCTATCGAATGCTGAATATTTAGATTGGGAAGGCGAAAGTTTTTTGCTGAAGAATGCAATTGGTTCCCAGGTGTTATGCTTTTGTTGTTGAAGAACTGCCCCTACATCCGTATTGGACGCGTCTGTCGTTATGCTTAGTTTGGCGTTTTCTTGTGGATGATTCAAGAGAGTTGCTTGAGCAAGTGCATTTTTTGCGTTTTTGAATGCTTCTCGACATTCGAGTGGCCAGGTGAAATCTTTGGATTTTGGTTTCTTTTGTGTGAGAAAAGCGAGATGAGCGTAAATGGGTGCCAAAATGCGTGCTAAATGAGGTATGAATCGATGATAATAATTCACCATACCTACAAATCGTTGTGCACTTTTAATGGACTGTGGCTCAGTAAAATCTGAAATCGCTTTAACTCTATCCTGAGAAGGTTGAATTCCTTCTTCACAAACGTCAAATCCCAAAAACTTTAACTTAGGTACACCGAAAACACACTTGGAAGCCTTGATGCGAAGACCGTACTCCGAAAGGCGTTGAAACAGGGTTCTTAAGTGCTCTTCATGTTGTTTAGCTGATTTACTGGCAACAAGAATGTCGTCCACATAAACGAAAAGAAATGGGAGGCCTTTTAACACTTGGGACATGAATCTTTGGAAAGTTTGTGCAGCATTTCTGAGCCCAAACGGCATGCGCAGAAACTCAAAGAGTCCGAATGGTGTTATCACAGCTGTTTTATGTATGTCCTCTGTAGCTACGGGTATGTTGTGGTAAGCTCGTACCAAATCAATTTTTGAGAAGATCTTGCAACCGAAAAGTGTTGCATTCATGTCATGAATATGTGGAAGAGGGTTTCTGTCGGGAACAGTAATTGCGTTAAGTTGCCTATAGTCCCCGCATGGTCTCCAATCATTTGCTTCCTGTTTAGCAGCCATATGCAGTGGAGATGCACAAGGTGAGGATGAAGGTCGGCAAATTCCTATTTGAACCATGTATTCGAATTCATCTTTGGCAATCTTGAATTTTACATTGTTGAGGCGACGCGGTCGAGAGTAAGGGAGTGGTCCTTTTGTCAACAGGTGGTGAACCACTGAATGCTTCACGGGAAGATTGAAATTTGGGGGTTCCATGAGGGAAGAAAACTCTTGTATAATTGAATTGTATTTTTGTTCTATTTCAAAGAAGCGTGGACTTATTACATTCTCTCTACAAGGTGTGCCAATAACACTTGTGTTTGTGAGTGGATCAATAAGTCTACGATTCTTGATGTCGATGACCAAGCCAGTTGATTTTAAGTAATCCGCACCAATGATAGGTTTTGTTACTGCAGCTATAAGAAAAGTGTGGTTAAACACCCTTCGAAAACCTAGAGTTGTTTTTAAAAATGTTGTGCCAAAAACATTAATGGCAGAACCGTTTGCTGCGGAAATCTTTTGGTCAGGTTCGCTGTTTTTGTAATGTTTTAGTGACGAGGCAGGAATAGCTGAGACGTCTGAGCCTGAATCAATTAAAAATGTAAAATTTGAAATAGGGTCTTTGATGAAAATACGGCTAGGAATTTTGTTAGTTTTACTGTCATTTGCCGCTGCAATGACAGTACAATCTAGTTTGGGTTTAAATTTTTGAAACTGCAGGGCTGGGAACATTTCTGTGCTCGTTTTCCATACCTTTTATGGAACCAACACATTCGTTGGCCTCTAGCCGAGTTGGATCTATTACGATTATGGTTTTGTGAATATTGATTGAATGGAGCTCTGTTTTGAGTTCGTGAAAAACGTTTATTGACATTAAGATTTGAGAGCATTGTCTTTATTTCATTGATTTCTGTTTGCAGGTTTTGGTTAATGCTCGTGAGTTCGTTGATTGAACGTTCCGAGTGCGTAGGAATTGAAAAGCTTGAACTTTGTTTTTGATATACCTCAAATATATCATCTGCGATTGAAAGTAAATCTTCTGTTTTAGTTTTGGAACTTGATTTAATTGATATTTGGACAAGAGTGGGAAGACGCCTTAACCAGAGTTCCAGAATTAGGCTCTCCGTAACAATCATTGACTGTCCGGCCAAGGTTTGAAGTTTTCTATAGAACTCTGATGGCTTTTTGTCCCCCATCTCTTCCCCTGAAAGCAAGGCTTCAATTCTCTTACTTTCGCTCATTGAGTGTCGTTCTATTAGTGCCTTTTTGAGGTTTGTATAGGGTGTTTGGGATTCCTGAACTAAAATGTCATAGACACTTGCGGCCACGTCCTGAGGAAGGGATTGAACGACATAGTGGAATTTTGTTTCTTCGGAAACTATGTTCCGAGTGGAGAATTGGGATTCCACTTGAACGAACCAAATGGCTGGCATTTTGGTCCAAAATTCTGGAAGTTTGATTGCAACTGCATGAATGACACCACTTGTTGTGGGAGGTAAAGATCCACCGCCTGGTGTGTTGCCACCTTCATTATTTTGGCCGATGTTCATTATAACAAAAAAAAATTTAAGTAATGTCAAAAAATAAGAAAAACAAGACTATTGATAGAAATGATGCGGTTTACAAAAAGGAGAATTTAAGGATAATTGATTGAACCTCTTTTTAGAGAATTTAAATTTTATGTATATATATGAAAAATGTAATGTTGAAATGAAAGATTTAATATTAAAAAATGTTTAAAATAAAAATGCAAATGGTGTCTATTTGAATAAAACGAAAGAAAAAAAATTATAGATACTTGGGTATGTACGTAAGTATGTACAATTGTGCAGTTGATTGTTCTAGAAGGTTTCGATTTGTTCCTTGCGCTTGCGTTGTGTTGTGATCCTTTCTTGCGTTGTATTGCGATCGTTCCTTGCGTTGTGTTGCGATGGTTCCTTGCGTTGGGTTGCGATGGTTCCTTGCGTTGTGATGAGATGGATTCTTGCGTTGTTTTTGAAACCAAGGTTTGGCGTAGGGATATTGCTGGTAGGTTGATATGCAGACACGTTTGTGTGTTCCTAGCCACAGCTCTGATTTTTATAGCGGCAACAGAGGTGCGATTATGGTGTTTTCGGTTGTTGATGGTTTTGTAATGGAAACACCTTTATTTCGTTTTTCGCTCGTTGTTTTCCAGCACATGCAAATTCAGACGCCGTTGATGCGATAGATATCGGTAGCGTACTTCAAGAGTCGTCGGGGTCACCAATATCGTTGGTCTTAATTTATCGTCAATTAAAAGGCAACGATTTCAATTATTATTTAAAAAACAAACTTTGTCTTTTTATTCAATTCGATTCGAAACAATACATAAATTTACAAATTTTAATCTACTAATTTTTCGTTATTTATCTTTTAACGCGAGCACATCTAAACACAATGAAATGTGTAGCAAGAATAAAATTCAAATCAGAAAACGGAAACAGGAAAAATTGAATGCTTAAAGATGTTGTTAAGTTGGTTACCGTTTCTACCGCATCGCTTCCATCTATGTCTTAATTTTTGAACTATATCAAGTTAAATAATAACTTTGACCGCTAGATGCCGCTACAGTGGGCAATTTGACCGATATTCCCTCGCACTTCCCGATGAGTGGGCACTTATTAATAGGCTGTTACTACTTATCTAACATAAGAATTATAATTTAAGATGTATTATATTATAAGTATTATGGTTTATGAATTATGGTTATAAAGAAGAAATTAAATTGAAATAATAAACTAAACTCTTCTTATAATTTGTTTTTGTGTTATTTAACACTGCAGTTAGGCTGCGTCCGTCAATTCCATTTATGTGTTTTTGAACAACGATAGCAACTTAGAGGTGCTTCCACCAATAGCTTTTTCTGTCAATTCCTTTATTTGGCTGGAGTTATAGCAACATAGAGGTGGAACCACCTCTAAGTTGCTATCGTTGTTCAAAAACACATAAACTCTTCTTATCAATTAAGTGGTTCGGATTTTGCTCCTCTATATTCGAGTTTTGTGCTTTCTCGAAACGACCCCTGGTTATGCGAGCTTACCTCAGCCTAAGAAAAAGAAGCATCACAGACCGTTTTGTTCTTTTCTCAGTAGTCGATGTGAATCACACCTCACGGTGGCCATAACCACTCCGAACGATGTGACAGTCTTCGTCTTCTTCGGAGCACAATTTATTTCAAACTTGCATCAATCTTGTGATCAGTATTTACTCACAGAATTTGCATACGTATGTGTATTGATTTCTCCATCCTTAAGATTACTTAAGATGATAAATGGGCCCTATGGTCCAATTGGTAGTCCACGACAATGGCATCATAATATAAATAAAGTTCGCCTTTGTGTCTTTCCTTGAACAAATGTCAAACAGCCAGTAATAATATTGTTTCCTCGTAGTAATTGTTTTCCTCATAAGGAATTGAGAAAGATTCCTTCAGACATTTGGAGGTCTATAGATTACAAATATTCATGAAATTGGATTCTAGTTATATGGATAGTTGTTAAAAATATTCTTGTCCATTATTCATCAGAAAAAGGAACTCTGAACTCAAATTATCATCTTGAATTCAGTCTTTTCTTCTGTTCATTCTTCTTAAATAAGACAGGTATACGTCACAGTGTCCATAAATGTCGTATGTCCTGTCCATCGTCTAAGATTTCATAATTTTTGTGCAAATAATTTGTCTTCCAAAATGCTTTATTAGAAGTGTCATACTTGTCAAAAAATTAACCATACCGAAAAATACTATAATGTCCGTGAAATTAACGACAATTTAACAAACTACGCAGCACCCTAGAAACAAACGACTTCGTTTTTATAACAAAAGCAATTATCATAATTCCCGAAAACTAATTAGTGTCCTGTCATGTTGGAGAGGCGATAACAATAATTGAATACATAAAAGATTGCCAAGTATTCAAACTTTATGTGTTTGTAGAAACACATTACAGATTTAACTTCATCGAATGTTGCTACTTTCCCTTTGGGAAATGTGAGCATAACTGAAAGTTTCCTTATCTCGAGGAGACCATTCGTTTGGGTCATCAAAAAAAAAGAAGGCATTGCAAAGTTAAAAGTCATTAACCTGAGAAGGGAATATCGAGTTGAAGAGATTTTGTCATAACTTTTTATGCTTATTGATGTGAACTTTGGTAATTTCGGATTAAGGCGTATCAAAAAGTTTTCGGACAGAAGAGTTTGCCAACAAGTGGTTCTTAGTAATAAGTTTGTTTTGACGTCTTTGATATGTTAGATATTAAGTATTTAATGTGGGTGGAAAATGGTTTCTAAGATTTTCAAGGTTAAGAACAGTTTTTTTCAACTTGTTCGTTCTGCCAAATTTAGCTACTAATCAAATCATCCTACGACATCTCGGACTGTTAGGAGAGACATCAAAGCCTCAACCTTATTTGCATCTCAAACACCAAAAGTGAAAGCTTTCCAAATAGTTGGCTATTGAAAATGGAACGTCACGTCGTCGTATTGGAATAACTCTCTAGGTATAGAAAAAATAATAAGACATACAATCTCGAAATTATATCTGCATATATTTAATATGGTTGTGGAAAGGGACTCCCGAACTTCCATAATGAAATGAAAGTCCTCGGTTCTTATCAATTCTGGCAACAAAAAAGTGCTTAGTATGCAAGACAGCTAATATTCCATCCCTAGCAGTTGCTAAAATGTTGTTTACTTCTTTGAAAATTTAAGGTATGTCAGTTTCGGGAAAATCGATTTAACATTGTCATCGAAGTTCTATATGATATACGTAATTCGGCCTTTGGGTTAATTCAATACATGCGATGCACAGCACAATTGACTAATAAGATTTATTACCCAATTTGGGCAGGTCTTCTTTATTCTTTTTGTGTTTTGGGAAATACGGGTGATTTTGACTGAAGATGAGAGTCAATAAAAAGTGTATTTTAATACGAATTTCAAGGTAGCCTTCGTCTTCCCTGTGAACAAACACAGCAGTCATCGATATATTTTGAAATTTCGAATAAGGGCCACTATTCATTTGTTTATTATATAAAAACTGAATTTATAATACCACATCAATGACAAACTACTTCCCAGTTTTCAGCTCAATATCAGGATAATCCCGGCTAACCTCGTGAAAGAGTCGTCAATTTTAAATATCTGTCAGTTTTATTTTGCCTTGTCGTTGACCCATCCAATGAATCAAAGAATAACCTAAACTCCTGTTCATAATGCCTGATTTTAAATAAATTCTTTAGCTGCGAGCTCCTATCAGCAGTACATCTCCACGAATAAACGTTGGCTTTTGCCTTGTCTTTGATACACTTAGATGGAGTGGATCGAAAAATAAGCTGAGTCTATTCCATACAAAACGTAAAATAAACGGTTGAGCAGTTGCTTCTGGTTTTATATTTTCCAGAAGGGAACCCATTGGTTGGCAAAAATATCGGGTCGAAGAGAAAAGACAAACATGAATGGGCAGCTCTACAATTAAAATTAGCGTAATTCCTCAAAAATATTCTGATATCGAACGCAGAGTCGTTCTTCTTATGCACGACGTGCACTCTACCGAAGCAGAGCATAACCTGATTTTCGATTTCTACACATTGTTTATTCAATCAAAAATATATTCAACACTTAAGGCCCAACTATAAATGTTTAAGTGAACTTAAGCAAATGTAAATAAACCGGACGAAAATTTCCTTCTTCAAATTGTCAATTTCACTTAAGCAATGAGCGAATGAAACCGCACTAGTAAAATTTGAACGAAAAGTTAACGAACGTTGCTTAGGTACATTATGGTTTTGCTCATAGGGATCGTGTGTATTGGCATTTGCGTGAGCAAAATTATATCAGCGGATTGGGGTAATTAGTAACAGTTGCAATCAACTTCCTAGCTGCTCAGCAAGAAATGTCTCCATCAGCGCTTGTTGCTGTAGTACTTGCGCTTTAAGCTATCGAAGTGTAGTTCAGTACAAATCCGTAGCAGCTTCCTTTCAAATAAAAGAACCTTCTGCATCGCTGTCACAGTATGCTAAAATTTATTAGAAAAAATTCAACAAGTCAGGTACTTAACCACCGCAATATTGCTCCGATTTTGCCGTCAAATTTCAACTATATACATATCTCGATTTTGTGTCAGATAAATGTGAATTATACGAAATAATTCCATACGTTTGAATCTCTACGAATTTTGTGAAAAGTGTCAATTTTAGGTCCGTTTGCGTATTATTTGCACTAAAATTCATAAAATGTGATGTACTTTGGGTCAAGGGCTGAGGTTTAGCTCGCCGGTATGTCCAGGTTGTTACTAAAGAAAGTACGAAACTTTAGTTAAAGGTCTTTTCTTTATTTTACTTCAGAATATCTTAAATTAATTAAATCAATAACATTATGTAAATATACAGGGTGATTCACGAGCGTTGTGCCAAAAAGCTAGAGCGTGTAGGTTGAGTTGAGACAAGAAAAAAATCGTACAGGAGGGGGGGTCTATTCCTCCCCGTCTAGCCGGGAGGGGCAAATTTCTGAAAAATTGACTTATTTTATTAAAACAAAATATTTAAAATCAACGGCTTCGTTTACAACACCGTGTTGTACCTTTTTGGAAAGCCTTCACCGGCGGTGGCCGCGGCCCCCAGGCATAATAAGAAAAATTTCCGGTCAGTTTTCAGTCCTTATCAATGAACAAAATGATTAATCCAGGGAACCGATTCCGAACGGCAAAATTGAGAAGCACTTTTTCATGACAGATTGATACTCTTGGAAGTCTTGTTAGTTCTTCGCAAGAGGCAGTGCCCGTGAAAGATGAAATAAAAACTATGGGCACGAGTAGGACTCGAACCCACGACGTTCTGCTTAGCAGCCAACGCACCTAACCACTTAGCTACGGACAGAACAAATATTAAAAGAAAGGTTAATGTTTCATAAATTAATAAAAGCAAAAGTCGAGATAGGTAAAAATAAAAACAAAGATTTTCTTGGAAAAAGGTGTTTCTGGTTTTTTTTTTTATTTCTCAAAAACGGAAAGACATTTTTGCATCCGGTTTTCTGTTTTCGACTAAAAATTAACAATGGTATTGAATTTTTAAAACAAAATTAGTACTTAATTACATAAAATTTTGAAAAAACTTCAAAGACGATTTTTTTTGATATTTTTTAAACTGTTCGTTAAATTATCTTAATTTAAAAACAAAATGAAAGAAGATGTTTCTGGCTTTCCAAAAAGGAACAACACGGTGTTGTAAACGAAGCCGTTGATTTTTAATATTTTTTCTATAAAATAAGTCAATTTTTCAGAAAATTGCCCATCCCGGCTAAACGGGAGGGAATAGACCCCCCCTTCTATACGATTTTTTTCTTGTCTCAACTCAACCTACACGCTCTTACTCTTTGGCACAACGCTCGTGAATCACCCTGTATATTGTTAATATGTGGCTGCAAGCAATGCTTGTCCCTGTGTCCTGGCTTCGAATCCCTTTATGTATAGATCCGGGTTGTTAGTTATCTTCTTTGGAGAATGGTGTCCGACGGTGTCGTAGTTTCAGTTGTTGCTTCCTGTCAATCAACGGGCGAACCCAGCTATCACGGACGAATCCGGCAATCAACAGGTGGACCTGGCTATCAACGAACGAACCCAGCTATCAACGGACAAATCCGGCAATCAACAGGTGAACCTTTCTATCAACGGGCGAACCCGGCTATCACAGACGAATCCGGCAATCAACAGGTGAACCTGGCTATCAACGGGCGAACCCGGCTATCACGGACGAATATGGCAATCAACAGGTGAACCAAGTTATCAACGGGCGAGCCCGGCTATCAACGGATAAATCCGGCAAATGGTTAGTTTTAAATAAGACTCCTTACCACTGGTGGGGGGAAATCTTATTTGTTAATAATTTGCTCGCGGACACGACTTACCTCGATAAAGATCGGCACCAGAGCCAGACTGATTTTTGGTCGGTCGTAACAGCTCTATTTATAGTCCAATTCTAGTACTCTACTTGTTCGTACAGTGTGACATTGTAAAAAGTAGTATGTAATTTGGTGGTACATCAAGTACTTTAGTATGGAAGTGATAGTATGAATGTATTGATATATGTTAATACACTACTTATTGGTGCGAAAGTCGTACGTAAAGTATTTTAGTAGGGAAGTGGTAGTAGGTAATGGAATGATACATTACAAAAAAGAGACATTTTAAAGAGTGGGTGTAAAATTCTCTCAGAGAAAAACAAAACTACAAAAAAGTAAGCGACCTTGAAAGCAACAAATTTTGCCCACATTTTAACTATCAAGTATTTTTGTATGAAAAATTGAAACATTGAATTCGCTTATATGGGAAAAAGAAAAGGGTTGTGCTGAGGGATTTTTCCGGCAATTATTCAACGAACATTAAAAAAAAAAAGAATTGGCCAAATTGGCCCAGACGGTGTTGAGTTATGCGCTTACCAATACATTTTGCGATTCATTTTTATATATTTACTAGCTAACTCTCGGGACGTTGTCCCCGCTCTTAAGGAATTGTTAACGGTAAATTAAAGGTTGAGTATGTCTGTGTAGCCATCCCGTCACTTAACAGATTTTACTAAATTCAAGAAGAAGCAACGGGTAGTACAATTACTTACAACCTCTCCACCAATTTTGAGCCAAATCGGACCAGCCGTTCTTAGAAGGCAGGAAGCGAAGAACAAATACAAAGAAAAATGGTTTCGGGACCATAACCCGGTAACCAGACTTGGCAAATAGTGTGACAGATATATCTGAAATGCGCTGTATCAGCCCACATTTTTCTTTAAAATTTCACTGGAATACCCACAGTTTAATTGCTTCAATTAGTCAATTAGACCCTTCGCGTCAAAATAATAAATAAATAGAGCACGACCGACTAAGCTGGCTAGGTCATGAACAAAGAAGAAACCTTAAGAACCAGTGTTGCCAGAAGTGCAGATTTATGTGCATTGTGCAGATTTTCCATGCGTCCCCAGACTTTGGGAAACCCTTGAATCTACACTGCAGATTTTTCTGCACTCATGGCTTAAGAACAAATTACATGTTTATATTAATTTTTTTGTTCATCTTTAATCATTTTTCAACTAATCAAAAGCACCGTATTACATTCAGTTCAATTTTCACCAACAAATATTTGAACTGAGTGAATGCTGTCATCTAGTTAGCAAAACTCACAATGTATGCGGTATTCTCAATTTATTCCATTTTTTTTAGAACTCTGCAGTGCAGTATTTTTTTGGTGATTGCACATTTCTTAAACAATGTTATGGTAACACTGCTCAGAACCCATCCAAAAATCGAAGAAGGGGCATGCCTAAGAACTTATGAAGAAAACAAAAGGCCTAAGACATGGAAAAATTCAAAACCGGGAGGCCTGCCGACGCGACGTTTCCTGAGGTCAACCCGGCGAACTTACATGTGGAGCCATAATGGTAGAATCCGAGATCATGACTTTTGTCGAAAATGGAGAAGAACAGAAAAAGAAAATGTACCCTCCTTCATATGTATGCATTATGCGGGGAGCCCCCATACAAAAATTTCGCAGCCTTCTTGCCTTCGCTTCTTTTTTGGTGTCGCCTTCGTCCTTGTATAGAAAATATTCAATTTTTAAGTAAAATTGTTTTCGATACGACATAATTTTCAAACGAAATTGAGTGTTCGTATATTGATAATTTTTTTTTGTAGTGCGAAATACAAAATGTTTAACATTTTTTAGCAATTGAACCATTTATGATTTGAAAAGTATACATTTTATTTTTGCTAAACCTTCTACCCTAAAACCTCTAGCATTTAGAGAAAAAATTAGGAAAATCGGTCAACCAGTGTGCCCGGTTAGCGAACGAACACAAAAATTAGGCTGTTCTTTTATATATATAGATGTGATTACGGGTGATTTTGTAGTGTCCGTAACTTAGTGGTTAGGTGCGTTGGCTGCTAAGCAGAACGTCGTGGGTTCGTATCCTATTCGAGCCCAAAGTTTTTATTTTCATATTTCACGGACACATGGCCTCTTGCGAAAAACTGACACAACTTTCAAGACTATCATCTGTTATGAAAAAGTGCTTCTCAACTTTGCCGTTCGGAATCGGCGTAAAATTGTAGGTCCCCTCAATTCTTCACACGCCCCTAGAGAATTGTTGATGAGAGTTCCCCACTTAGGCCTTGGCTCTTCAAGAGCTGTCGCGACACTCTATTTTGATTACGGATGTCTTCCGACAAGAATTTACCACGCATCATAACGAACCTCGATTGCAATTTTTTAGTCAGTCAACAGTTCAATAAGCTAAGCACAGTTAAATTTTATATAAATAAACGGTAAATGGCAAGAGAGTAAATCGTATGATAACGGTGCTCCAACATTTTTGCAAGAAAAATCTAACGGGCCAACTTTTTTTCGGTGGTAATGACTGTGAAAAATTCAGAATACTAGGCCAAATATTTTGAGTTTTTCGTAGCTCATTGAAAGAAATTTTGCTGGCAAAAATGTATAGACCGGAAAACAGTTACAGATACCATTTGTTTTTTGACTTGGTAACATGCTAAACACGCTGTTCAAGAAAACACATTCGGAAAACAAATGCAACATAGCTATTCCTGGATTCATGTCAACAACAGCTTAAACTGGTCCTTGCCTTCCAATATTATCCGTTCTTCCTAAAAACCCCCGAGTAATGGTCCATGTTTTACTGTGTCTAAAAATACTACCACCATTACCAGGTTTTAATGGTCGTAAATGACAAATTTTTTATTCTTCTGTCACATTATTTTTAGAAAACTCGTAAATCCCTTCGTTTGTGACTAAAAAGGATATCTGCAAATTAACCCATTCAAGTATATGAATCACGAACATCTTAAAACGAGTAATTGAGTGTCCCAGAAATTCAAAAACAATTCCGTCCCTAACCCAAAGCAATGTACATAAATTCAAAATGATAAACAAAACATTGCTACAATTTTATGGAGGAAGGATAGATATTGTGTTTGTCAGAGCCGGTGGCCATAAAAGACGTTTATGGTAAGCGCCGAGGTGTAAATGTACCTTCTGTCAGCAACACCCACCATAATTTCAATCACAAGAAGCCCTTTGAATAATTTATTTTCAAAAGAGGCAAGGCGACGACAATGCTCTCGAAAGTATTAAAAACAGTTGACGTCAGGAAATAAACAAAACTGCCATAAACAAAGTATTCAAAAACTATTTTATACAAAACTAGCTAACCCTCGGGACGTTGTCCCCGCTCTTAAGGAATTGTTAACGGTAAATTAAAGGTTGAGTATGTCTGTGTAGCCATCCCGTCACTTAACAGATTTGACTAAATTCAAGAAGAAGCAACGGGTAGTACAATTACTTACAACCTCTCCACCAATTTTGAGCCAAATCGGACCAGCCGTTCTTAGAAGGCAGGAAGCGAAGAACAAATACAAAGAAAAATGGTTTCGGGACCATAACCCGGTAACCAGACTTCGCAAATAGTGTGACAGATATATCTGAAATGCGCTGTATCAGCCCACATTTTTCTTTAAAATTTCACTGGATATACCCACAGTTTTGAATTGCTTCAATTAGTCAATTAGACCCTTCGCGTCAAAATAATAAATAAATAGAGCACGACCGACTAAGCTGGCTAGGTCATGAACAAAGAAGAAACCCTAAGAACCAGTGTTGCCAGAAGTGCAGATTTATGTGCATTGTGCAGATTTTCCATGCGTCCCCAGACTTTGGAAAACCCGTGAATCTACACTGCAGATTTTTCTGCACTCATGGCTTAAGAACAAATTACATGTTTATATTAATTTTTTTATTCATCTTTAATCATTTTTCAATTAATCAAAAGCACCGTATTACATTCAGTTCAATTTTCAACAACAAATATTTGAACTGAGTGAATGCTGTCATCTAGTTAGCAAAACTCACAATGTATGCGGTATTCTCAATTTATTCCATTTTTTTTAGAACTCTGCAGTGCAGTTTTTTTTTGGTGATTGCACATTTTTTTAAACAATTTTATGGTAACACTGCTCAGAACCCATCCAAAAATCGAAGAAGGGGCATGCCTAAGAACTTATGAAGAAAACAAAAGGCCTAAGACATGGAACAATTCAAAACCGGGAGGCCTGCCGACGCGACGTTTCCTGAGGTCAACCCGGCGAACTTACATGTGGAGCCATAATGGTAGCATCCGAGATCATGACTTTTGTCGAAAATGGAGAAGAACAGAAAAAGAAAATTTACCCTTCTTCATATGTGCATTATGCGGGGAGCCCCCATACAAAAATTGCGCAGCCTTCTTGCCTTCGCTTCTTTTTTGGTGTCGCCTTCGTCCTTGTATAGAAAATATTCAATTTTTAAGTAAAATTGTTTTCGATACGACATAATTTTCAAACGAAATTGAGTGTTCGTATATTGATCATTTTTTTTTGTAGTGCGAAATACAAAATTTTTAACATTTTTTAACAATTGAACCATTTGTGATTTGAAAAGTATACATTTTATTTTTGCTAAACCTTCTACCCTAAAACCTCTAGCATTTAGAGAAAAAATTAGGAAAATCGGTCAACCAGTGTGCCCGGTTAGCGAACGAACACAAAAATTAGGCTGTTCTTTTATATATATAGATTAAAATAAAATTATTTCATAGAGTACTTCCAACGTGGAATAATAAAACACGTACCCTACTCTATATAAGTACAGAGAACAAGACTTAATGTTTACCCAAAAGTTGTGTTTTAATAAATTTAAGTACTCTGTCATTTATGTGGTTTGTTATTAACTCAAGCTTCTGTCTTGTGTGGTACCTTTATGGGTATGTAGACAACAGAGGTTATAACATGTTGTTCGTAATGTCAACAAAAAGTACAAGAGGAAGCATGAGAAGCTAGTTGTTTCAAGGTTGAAAGAATTTCAGAAAGTTGGAAAAGATTATGGATTCTCATTTATGACAGTCTTATCTTGAAATTTGTCTTTACCTCTTTTCGCAATTTTAAGGTTTAATTTCCGCATGAGAGTGCAAAAACTTAAACACCAAAATAATGAGTTGAGCTAACCTAACTTACTTAAACATTACGGCACACAATTTCAAGTGTTAAGGAGGGACATGACAAGAAAGTTTATGGCAACAGTTTTTCTATTATTTTTTTTAACTTTTCATGGTAAGTGACTGGTGTCTGGCTTTAAAGTTTGAAGACAAAATGTGAATTTCATAACAATTTTTCAACTGTCTGTTCGTTCGTTTTTTTTGCCATTCGTGTTTGCTGGCAATTAAAAACCAGACAACATTTACATTTAACATTTAAGTTTTCCAAGAGGAAATGTCATATTTTCTAATGAAAACAAAATTGTAAGTGCATTTAAATTAAATGCATTGTTTTATTTTTTTTTCAAAACAATTCTTTTGTTCACTATTTCCTTTTAATAAATGAGTGGGATGTTCATCAACTGTTTTATTTCTTATGTGCTTGTTTCGTGTTTGTAAGAAGTAATCATCTGCAAGAAGGAATATCGTCATAAAGTTACCCTGTTATAGACTTATGCAGATGTCATTTACTTCTTTGGATTGAAGGCAACAAGCCTTATTTATCGAGATTAAGCAGGTGGCCAAGAACAGATGTAGGTTCTGAATGAAAGATGCAAATACAGAATTGTACTTTGTTCATACAATTCACATTACCTCCCATCCGGAAACTGTATAAATATACCTAGACAAAAAAGTACATCCTTTGGTTACGTTCCAGTAATCCAGTCCGACGTCACCTCTGCTTTGCATAGTCACAGTGTTAGGGTAAGGTGCTTTCTTGATGTTGACAAAGCGTTCTATAGCTTTTGGATTAAGGCTTTCATCTATGAACTAATCAAATTTTATTTTGTTTTCTTTCTTCCAGGAAGTTCTTCGCGGAGGCTCAAAATAACAAGTAAACATCAAGGAACGTTATAGCTGGAGTCGAATATGTTTCGAAGCTCGGAACTTTTCCCTAGAGCTTACTGAAGTCAGATCGTCGGACCATCCTTGTGTCCTTACAGTTTCTTATGCATATTGCCTCACTTCGCCATGTCGCCTATTTTGTAGCGAGCGACGTCCGGTATGGGTTGACATCCACTTTTATAGGACCTTTAGCGAGTTATTTACACCCCAAAATGGGGGCATTATGGATTCCGTGACTACCGCTCTTAATTAGAGTTACCGATGTCTTTCAGAATATCGGTTGTTGTTACTTACTGTCACCCGCGTCCGTATGATCGGTTGGCAGCATGCAGAGAAACCTGGTATCTGAAATGTCTCCAAGTATGGATCCATAAATTCATGTCAAACTACAGAACGCCAATTAACTGCGAGTTCAACTTCACCGAGCTGTTGGTTTGCTGCAATCCTGCTTTACAGTGAAGTGAAGAAGAAGAGAAGCTGACGCTAGGACTTGCATCGAATGTAAATCGCCTTCTTGCAAGCCAGCTAGAACTGCTGATTTACTTGCACCTACTCAGGTCACATGGATCAGCTGCAAAACTTCTTCTGTAGAGTGGTTGGACTGATTATCCATCTTCCATCACAGAACAGAAAAGTGCAGATTGAGACTTCTTCTTTACGAAAGATAGCTGCTTAGGATTTGCACTGGACTGCATTTTGATAGGCAGAGGAACAAGTATTCTTCCTGACAACGCAAGCGTCTCGCTACGAGGTAGCCAAAATCAAGCCACTGGACCTATTTCTGGCTGAAAAAGCTAGGACGATGGTTGCACTCATTGTTGTACCTTATGTCGCTGATGATAAGGATGGAGTCAATCTTGAGGATTTGACACCCGGAGGAAATAAGATTAGCACGTTTGTCCCTGGTTCTATCGCCCAGGGAGAGATGTCGGTTCGCGACATCTGTAACAACGTTTGAGAGTCCAGTCTCGGTTCTATGCTGTATATCAGTGTCGCTAGCTTTGTGGTTAGGTGCGTTGGTATGGCTACAGCAGATACGTCGTGCGCGTTCTCAGAATCTCTACTCGGGCCCAAAGTTTTTTATTTACTTCTTTCACGGACACTGCCTCTTGCGAGAATTGACAAAAACTTCCAAGAGTATCATCTGTCATGAAAAAGTGCTTCTCAACTTAGCCGTTCGGAATCGGCGGGTATAAATTGTAGGTCCCCTCAATTCTTCACACGCACCTAGAGAATTGTTAATGAAAGTCAGCCACTTAGGCCTTGGCTCTTCAAGAGCCGTCGCGCCCACTCTAGTTGAATTTTTGTTTTATTTGAAGGTCAGCAGACTAAACTCGGCTAATAGGCCGGACAACCGGTCTCGTTCAACATACAACAATTTGTTGAAATTTGAGGCCGATTTTGTGGCCATAATCTTACCTGTATTACTGAAGTGTTAATATATTTGTAGGTATATTGTAGTTTAATTAAGTTTTAATGGTAAAAATGTTTATAATGCTTGTTACCAAAAAATCGCCCTCTACTTCCTATGACTATCACAATGTTACCTCGCCTAAAAATTTTCCAAACACCTTGGCCTTACCAATAATTATTGACTTAACAAGCGTTTTGAATAAACGCCTCGTTAACTTTAGAGTCGTGTTTTTTTGTGTGTTAACCAATAACCAAATTAAACATGTCTTTATTTTTTTTATTTTTTTTTATTCTCCTTTCTTTATTTTTCTTAATTTCTTCCTATTGCCTTATACCATTCTTATTTTGTTTACTCTGTTTTTTTGTACATTCTTTTCTTTTTTTGTTTTGTTTTATTAAAAAAAAAAAAAAAAAAAAAAAATAAACAAGAAAATTTGTTAAAATGTTAGCTGTTCAAACTTTAAAAAAACTTTTAATCACTATAAATCTCTTTTATCTATTTATAAGACAATGGTCTTAATGTTATGAGATATCATGTATAAATAAAATAAATAAAATAAACTAAACTGTGCTCTATTAAATTTAATTACTACATTGGGTGCCAAATCGGAATACGTCAAGAGCAAAGAAAATTTTTTTAATATCGCGGTATTGTCACAATGTGTTGGTGCCATTGATGGGGCACACACATCAAAATCAAAAAACAAACCTGGTGATGAATTCGGATTACGGGACAGGCAGAAGCGAGAAAAAATGTGCACGACGTCGTACGTAACTTGCTCCTCGCTTTCCGAAAACCTAATAAAATTTATGATTTTAATTTACTTAAATTGCAAAAGAGTGTTAATCTGTTAATATAAGAGATATTAACTTTAAGCAAATTCTGATTACACTCTTACTTACAGCTTACCACTCTTAACTCCAAAAAACAAATACTATATATATAATATTAAAATAACGATCTGTACCCTGCCACGCTTCGCAGTTGCACATGTGATTGGATGGTTGAGAAATGAGAAACAAAACAAAGATTACATTTCATATAAATTTAATTTTGCAATATTTTTTGTTTTTCTGTCTGCGATCTACGCAGACTATCCGTCGCATCTAAGATCTAAATCTAAGCCACACAATTCTAAAGATTGACCTTGAGCTTTATTGATTGTGATTGCAAATGCTATAAATTAAAGACCTAAACTGCTATCCGTTTACCGCAACCCCGGTACCTCGTTACTCGCTATCCTACCCTACACGCTAACTGCTACCCCTTTGCCCTCTACATACTCCCGCTTCCTGTCACTCCGCTACCCCGCTACTCCACTACCCTGCTCATATGTCATTAACGACTTGGTCGATTTTTCACAAAATACTTAAAAACACATTCACGCCACTACCCGAACATTCTGTCAAAATTCGGTGCAGAACACTCCACTGGTACAAAATAAGTGAGTCGAACTTAATACCACAGAAACAATCGAAAATACATGTGCATCACACAATCCGGTAAAAATTTGAAATAAACTCTACAGTACGAACAATTGAAATTTTCATGACACACGATATGAAATGACATGAATCAAACCACATAAACGTTGTACAATGAAATTTCACATTTTCAGTCATTTTCCAAACAAAAATAATCTAACATTTTCAGAGAATTTCACAAATTAACCAGCCTATTCCTTGCTGCAAGCAGTTCAACAAATCGAAAGCAACAAATCTAAAAAATCAGACCTAGCAGACTTTGTACTTCCTCGTTTGATAAAAATAAGACCTTAACTTTTGCACCCCGCTACCACACTACCCGCTAAACTCTATCCATGGCCCTACTACCCTCTACCTATTATCCGTTACCCGCTACCTGCTTCCTGCCACTCGGTACCCCGTTACCCACTACCCGCTACTTCTACACGCTACCCATCAGCCCACTACCTGTCACCCCACTACCTGCTACCCACTACCTCGCTACTCCACTACCAGCTTTCCTGGATATATCTCATAAACGTCTTGGTCGATTTTATACAAAATACTTAAAACTCATTTACGCCACTACTCAAACGTTCCCTCAAAAAGTAGTAAGTCGAACTCAGCAACAAATCTAAAAAAAGAAAAAAATCGACAACTAAAAATGTCAAGTGTATAGTTTTTTTTATTGTCGATGAAAAACAATATTTGACAAATAAAATTTTTCTTCACTGACATTTTATTTATTTTTTTTTTTTGACTGAAATCTGAAAATAAAAATATTTGACGAAATCGAATATTCGTAGCTATATTGATATATTTTGCTGAAGTGAGAAAAGCATTATTTTTTAACATTTGCACCGTTTGTGATTGAAAAGTTTACATTTTGTTTGTTAACAACCTTCTTCCCTTATTCCTCTTTAGTTTAAAACAAAAATTAAGAAAATCGGTCAAACGGTTGTTGAGTTTTTCAAGCGTACACAAACCAACATTACATTTTTATATATAAGAATAAGATTACAATTCATTAAAAAAAATTAAAATTTGGAAATGTACCTCGTATATACATTTCATTCCAAAAATTTAAATGCCGAACAAATTCAAACCTTATTCTTGATTTATTGAAATTTTTTTTTTTTGAAAATCGTCGGAGCCGTTTTTTTTTTAAATTAATTTTTTATATATAAAATTTTTCAAAAATATCTTAAAATTAATTTGGGTATGCAGTTTTTAAGACCATGTAAATATACATATTATACTTCAATTTGGATTTTTAAAATTGATCCGTTTTTGAGATACAGAATTTTGAAAAAAAAGTTAAAAATATTTTTTAAAATCCAAAAAAAATTTGAAATTTTTTTGAAAACAAAATATTATTTGAACAATATATACGTACTTTCGAAAAAAAACTTACGCTGATCGGACTTTCAGTTTTCGAGAAAATCTAATAACAAAAAAACGGTTCTATGGGAGGTACCGTTTTGGAGCAATACAAACATTTTTTTTTACATAAAACACATGAATGTTTAAAAAAATTAAACTCGAGGAAGTTTAAAAAAAATCGTTCGGGCCGTTTTTGTGAAAAAAAAAGTTTTGGTTTTTGGCCAAAAAAATCGTATGGTGGCTACCCTAAATTTTGATCTTAAAACAAAAATAAAAAAAATTGGGATATGACTTTTTGCTCAAACCTCTAATTTTCAAATTTGAAGTCAATCGGACCAGTAGTTAAGGCTGTAGATGCCTGTAAAACTTTCCGACAGACAGACAGACGGAATCGCCGGACCCACTTTTTTCGACTTCTCTATCATCGTAATATCATATCTCATCCTCATCTCAATTTTTTTTTACGAATTCAATACCTGTCATATATTCTAATTTTGATCCCATCAATGTTCCGGTTTTTGTTATATTTTGGTATTTAAATAATACCTATACACTATGTGTGGTGTATACGTTAATTTTTTTAATTATACTAAACAATTATTTAAAATTTTTGTCCTAGTTACATGTAAGTTTTAATTTAAGTTCCTCCTAAGTGGTTCTCTTAAACTCATTTTCAAATCGAAGAAGGATTAAAAAGAAAATTCATGATAAATAATTTTCGAAAACACGAACAATTGCAAAAACAATTTACTCAAAAATAAATTGAATTGTTACTTATATATTTAAATAAAAAGAAATTAACTCTATTTGTTTATTTTAATTTAACCTTTTTTTTAGTTTTGTTAATATTTTATGTCACGGTCTACCGGCCAAAAAATAAATTTTTGCAACAGATAAAAGAAACAAAACATACGAAAAATTTCTTTTGCTACCAACTGTCAGCTGGTAAGGCTCCACATAATTTTTTCGAAGCATCCCACCACCAGGGGTTAGAGGTTTCGTTATTCGAGGTGTCGCGTCCAAATCGCTTTTGTGCTTTGGTACCTACTGATGCACGGTAAGTGCTACGGCCTGACGTAATAATTTTACTAAGCAGAATATCCGTTGATCGACTGGCATCGTAACTGCGACAGTAAATAAGGAACTTTTGCTTGAGGATTGATTCTATCGCAACGGAAGAGCAGCCACTAACCAACCAATGCAAATTCTACCAGACATGTGGTAATGCCCATGGTAACTGTGTGATCACCGTTTTGTTTTCAGTGGGTCCGGTTCATATTCATATACGGTTTTAGATATGATTCAATTAATGTATGTGCCCCGGCAAATTCATCCGAAAGCTAGTATCGGTGTTTTGGCCGCTTGAGTGGCTTCAATTTTACTAAAGAGGCATTTCCTTAAACTTTTTTGTAGGGATATATGAGTTGACGTCGTTCAGGGAAAGGAACCGCGACCTACAGATGAAGCAAAGCTGCTTCGGGTTTATTTAGGACTCCTGTGTCCAAACGAGACCGCATAAACTAGGGGAATACAGGATGATCCTGTAATGGGTGGCTTTCCAATCACCACTTGTGCCATGGTTTGTCACCGTGGTGTTTCTGTGCATTGACTGGCTTTACATACTTGTTTTATTGTCAGAGAGTTTAGCTGACACATTTGGTTTTTCTTCAAAATTAAGCACCGTAAAGCTCCTGGAAAATGTTTTATTAACTTCTTTAAATCTTTCTCTTTAACATTGTTAGTTTGTTTCTTACACGAATTCCATAAGCTCCACTTCTTCGAGCACTTTAAATTGTTGAATTTGTTGCACCTTATTTTCAGCCACAAACATCAATCCCTAATGGTGTAAATATCAACGACATTATTACACACTTTCAATGTCCAAAAGCTCTTAAGGTTATCCGAAAAAAAATAAGCAAGGTGAAGATTTTTGTTGTCTCTTTTATCTTTTGAATTGGTGATTTATTTCAATTATCACCTATTTTACAGAAAAATATTCCTTCAGTAGTTTATTTTTCAGTGGGTGACCCTTTGTTCATAAGAAATACTCCAATTCCAACAAATATGTATCCATGTGGAGCCCATGTCGAACGATTTCCCAATAAGTGTGTGAAATATTTAATTGGCAACAAAACGGATAAACGATCATGGATCGTCCCGAAGGACAAGCTCTGCTTCTGTGTTTGCAATAAAAGATTTTCTGAAATTGTTGTTCATGAAGATACAAAACAGAATTGTAGAATTATTTGTGATTAAAGACGGTTAATACACCTGGGAGCTGACCTATGTTTTTTCAGACTCAAGTGTACACAAAGGCCTTGTTTAATATCTGTTTTTGCTGATGAACTTGTACAAGAGGTGGGCTTTTTATTTTATTTAAAAAAGTATTGATTGACGATATGAACACGATGCCGTCTTTTGGGATTTTTCAAAGATTGAAGGACTAAGGAACGATTTTTGTGATAAATTTCACCTCCATTAATTTATGC
This sequence comes from Sphaerophoria rueppellii, assembly GCA_920937365.1. Taxonomy (NCBI): domain Eukaryota; kingdom Metazoa; phylum Arthropoda; class Insecta; order Diptera; family Syrphidae; genus Sphaerophoria; species Sphaerophoria rueppellii. Next base: position 81,657 of record CAKKXW010000022.1, on the reverse strand, counting down.
CTAAGAAAAAATGCATCATATGAATATTGGTAAATTAAATAAGGACTTTATTTTGCAAATTATTCTTCTCAAATAATTCTTCTCTAAATTAAGGATCAAAAGAGGTCTTTTTTTTATCTCGTTTTCTCAAACGAATTTAAAGTTTACCATCGAATATATCCATTTAATTTGGATATTGAGAAAGGTTCAAAGGTGGACTTTCCCTTTTGATGTCGAAAAGAAGAAACATACTCGGTTAAGTAATGCTTTGTGGTATTTTTCATTTTGGTAAAAGAGTTGCTTTCAGGACTTTCAGTATGCTATCGAGTATAACGATTGTAAGAAAAACTTATGACCTTGTCAGATCTCAACATAAATTTTTCATTCAACTTGCGAATTTATTGTTGGTCGCTACAAAAGAAACAATGTGCAAATGCTAGAAAATCGTTTCTGTTGTAAAAACATTTTTTTTTAGGCATTTGTCCTTCTTGTTGAAACTTCAATGTGTTGCGAAAATTAAGTATATGGGAATGTCTAACTCAAAAGGTTCTGTCTTGAATAAATATTGATAGCGATAGTATATTTATTCACACGAATTCACGCTTATATCATAACTGTGAAAGTTGGGTAGAAGGTATGGGTGTTGATGTATTTTTGTTGTGTGCTCATTCGCTCCTGATCGACTGAAAAAGGATCTAGATGAAAATTTGGAATCACAGATAGCCCTCATATTCGTGGATATAGCCATAGAGACTCAGGTTCCTGTTGCGGGACATGTACAACACGGCAAGTTTTGCCGCTTTGTTTGATTCGAAGGACGAATTAAGGTGCCAAGCCAATAGTTAGAAAACGATCCGCTGAAGATCGCCCCTTGCACTCCGCATTCTGTTTAACCGGGAATGAAACATTATTTGATAAGCTTGCCGTATTGAAAAGTGTGCTAGGCTATATTAAAATTTAACTTGATTTTACTTATTAATCTAACTCTTCCTTCATCTCCACAACTTGTGTATAAAATAAAAACGTTGTGAGCCAAATGCTATATGCCGTAGAGGAATAAACTTGAGACAGGAGAAAAATTGTATTGCAGAGGGGGGCCTATTAGCCTGTTAAGCCAGGAGTAGCAGTTTAAAAAAAAAATGACTTAAATTCTAAAAAAAAACATTAAAAATCAACGGCTTTATCTACAAACAACGCAACAAACCGTGCTCCCTCTCTCTCTGCTGAGCCAAAAACGTATTCATTTCCTTTTTGTTTTCGCAATAACTAGTTTTTTGAAAAATTAATTTTCATAAATCTAATGTGTTCATATCTTTCTACTTACTTATCTTATTAAGGCTTCAGTTCCGATGTGGGACTTGTGGGCCTCAATTCAACTGTCCTCTCGCGACAGCCAGCCTCGTGTACAATTAACTCAGTTGTCATCCAGTTTTGCACTCTTAGTTGAATTGAGGTCCACTTTACACTTGTGTTGCGCCCACCTGAGGACACGGTCTGCCTCTACTCTTTCCTTCGTCCCCTCGGGTATAGTGTCGTAAGGGCGTCCTGGACCGGTACAATCTGGTGCCCATTCCCGGACTCTAAATGACACGAGCCTTCTGAGTCTCCTTGTTACTTTGACACCTTCCTGGCCAGAGTCCATGTCGTTTGTTTACAGCTCGTAAAAGTTTCGCTTAATTGGTTATCGTTCTTCGCCATTCCCCGTGTTAACGGCACACTGGGCGATCAAAGATTAACCCGAAGAACTACAGGCACATTCAGTCCCGTTTTGTCATCTATGTCCATGCTTCTGCCTCCTAGACAGCAGGTCTGGGATGATTGAGGGTGTGGTTGTACAGTTTTTACTCTTTGTTGCTCTCGAGAGAGCTTTTCAAATCAATTGCTTTCATTGCCCAAAAGAAACTGCAGGATTAGGAACAGTTATTTTTTCGTCTGATCTCGGTACTGATGTCTATTGCCTGTTGTTTAATTAGCCGGAGCCTAGGTCTGACAAAACAATATCTACAACCTCGAGGTTTTGTATGGGCTATGCCAGTCTTATTGGGACGATTTCTGTACCGGAGCCCGTTCGGTGTTCGTTGCCTGTTTGCTCCCTATCCTCATAGACAGACAACTTATACTTCCGTTTTTCCCTCTATTTACCGCATTCGACGCCATTTTTTGCCCGCTTCTGTCCTCATTTTCTCACAAAGGCGCCATTGACACTTTTGCTACCGTGGGTTGCCTTCCCTTTTATCATATCAATATCAATCGGCGTGTGCGAAAGTTGTTTTGAACAGATTTTTGGGAACCATAGCGCCCTCGTAGGTGTTTTGTTGACTAGATTTGTTTGACATTGATTTTTTTATGATTGTCGTTTGTGATGGGCCGAACTAAAAATGTAGGCGTTCTTTCTAACCAATTAGGAAGAACAAAATTTGGTTTCTCACTAAAGTCGATAGTCCACGGCATGTTGGCCCTTTTAGCGCAGCTATAATACTTGATCGCGAGGGGGGAATTCTTTCCGCAGGGTCTGTCGTCGGCGTTGTATTGATTACCACGGCTGATAACTTATGTTAACGTGGATCATGTGGTGAGTCGATCCCATTGAACGATGTTAAAGAAATCGTCGCAGGACCGTGCCATCGCCTTGTCTGAATCCTTTTTGACGTTTGAAAGATTCCGTAAGCTCGTAAACCAACCTTTATGGAGCAGTTTCGCTGTTGAGGTTTGCGTGTTGTTTTCCATTGTCATTTTTGGAACATTGCGGAGACGAGCTCGGCAGGGGATGCCCCAAACCCCGTCTTTTAGCTTTATATACAGTTTCGTCTCCTTTAGATGGCTGTCTTACGCAAGCAGCCTTAAAATCGATGAAAAGGTGGTGGGTATCGACTTGTAGTGCATAGGTTTCTTCCAGGATCTGCCGCAACGTGAAAATTTGGTCGATGGTTCACTTTCCTGTGGCTTCAACATTGATAAGGTTCAAATCAGATTGTTGACGAAAGGCTTAATACGTTCACATATTACAACAGAGAGGATCTTTTAGGCGATGTTAAGTAGACCTTTTCCTCTGTAGTTGGCGCAGTTTAGTGGGTCTCCCTATGGCAGGACCGGGCAAACAATGCTGAGGTTCCATTCATCGGGCATGCATTCCTCTGACCATATTATGTTACAGACGATCTAGTGCATGCTCCTTTTTAGCTCATAGCCTGCTGCTTTGAACAGCTCGGCAGCTAGACCATCTGCTCCAGCGGCTTTGTTGGATTTCAGCCATGATATTGCGGGTTTTACTCTTCTAAGGTCGGGTTCACGGAATTGTTGACTATCATCGTGTCAGATGAAAGGCTCCTATCTAATTGAGGAGTTTTGTTCGTCGTCGCTGTTTTACAATCTACAGAAGTGGTCTTTCTAAATCCCTAGCATTGACTGCGATTCTATAATGATGTTCACTTGTTTATCTCTGCAGGTATCGGTTCTTGCTCGATGATCCTGAGCCAGCTGTTTTACATTCCGATAAAACCTCAGAACTTCATTCCTGCTGTTGGCTCTCTCAACATGCTTGATCTGAAAATTCCATTTCCGAGGCTAGTCGTTGCTTCGCAACTAAATGCGTTTTTTCTACGTATAGTCACGGGAAGTCACACCGTACGCACAACCCCCAATTCATTAGCTGGCTCCGTCCCTCGTTGGAAAGTGCCCTGGTGGCGTGCAGCCTTTTCGTTTGTGGGTATATTTAGTATAGTATCCAGCCTAGCTCCACTTCGAACCTGGTGTCCATGTGGAGGCCCTTATGCAACAAAACACGTTTCGCGTGATTGCATTGGCTCTAAAAGTTTCATACCTAGGTTGTCGTACCCGTAAGCCGCTCATCCGCCACGTTCATGGGTTACCCATATAGGTTGTTAAATCGCTGATAGTACAACCTGCATGCCATAGTTTGTCAATTTTTGTCCAAATTCGCACTCTAAAAACAATTGGGCGTCATGTACCCTCCCAGGATGACCTATTTCGATGTCAATAAACCCCATTTTATCATCACATGTTCCGTAAATGAAAATTGTTCGAATAGCAGTATCGCATTTATCATGCTTTTATGTCTAGATACGTACCTTGCCACAGGAATGAATTGACAATTGCTTTCTGTTGTAATAGTCTATGGCATTTCTTGCTTTAGTGGGATATGAAATCCGTCTATGGCTCCGACAATTCCTGGGATTCCACATGTGGATTCGAATCGTTATTGTTTTCAATAAACAAATTTATTAAGCAATATTAGAAATACAAACATATATTTACACAAGCGATTGATTCTCTCTGTGCACAATGAGGGTGGAGGGCCCATTTAATATTATGGATAGGACAGTCATACCCAACCGTGGATTGGATTGTTATGAGTACACACACATGAAAACATTTTAAAGCAAGCTTAGATGTCGGTTAGAATCAGTATTTCCTGTTTCATCCTGCACCGTATTATTTCCTCACATATGACAGCTCCTTTATCTAGCGTCTGCCTGTTGCACTTCCTAAGTCCATAATTTCATGAGAAAAGAGTACAACAAACGGCCGATTTAGTAATAAGTAAGAACCTCCGAAATCCAATTTTCTCTCTTCCAAAAACATTTTGCCATCAACACCTCAAAAGTAAGCATTTATTTGCATTTGCATGACCACGACTTCAAATCCCTTAAAGAAACATACACTTTAAATTCTCATACCTTATCCTTAGCCACATTTCATAGTTCACCCCACAAACCAAGCCACAATTGGCAATGCACTTATTCTTATCGTGGTTAAATCCAAGTGTAATATAAAACTGTATCTGATGGGATGTTGACGCAGGTGAAAACACACAAATTGATGTGCGCTCAAGCACGTGTTTGTGGGATACACCTTCAATGCCCTAACCTAAACACATCACAAGTTATTGCGGTGGACATGTTACAGGATGCCTGATTCCTTGTTTTCTAGCGATTTGTTAGTTATTGGACCTCTAGCTAGGCATATATAACTGTTTTTTATTGAAGTCATCAAATTCATTGGCCAAAAAAGGCCGAATACCAAAACACGACAACATCATAAAAGTCAATTGTGGTCGATTTCATAAATTATGAAAGTTTCATCGTCCTTATTGTAAAACCAACATTTTTGTTGCTGTTTGGTTAAGAGTCATTCAGACATGTTTAATCATTTGACTTGATATTTATTTTTCTGTTTTCCATTTTCTTCATATTATTATAGTTGTTTGTTTACCACTTAAAAGCAGTCGTTATTATTTTAAGGATATCCAATTTATGTGTTTATTGCTGGCTGGAAAAGAGCCTGCCACATCGTTAGCTCGTTTTGGCGCGTCCCCCGCCTCATCTTTTTATTTTTACTTCACGACTTCAGGGCTTCAGGCGGGAATGGTGAAATTTGCAAATGTGTGGCGTACGGTTGCCTTGATGTTCTTGTCATCTCAAGTTTTCAACCTTTATATTTTTTTATGGGTTAGAATCATTTTCGTGTTCACCATCACCATTCACCAATCATTTACATAACCTCCATCAAGTTTAAAGAGAAAAGAGGAAATAGAGTTTTGCCTTTACGAGATTTGTCAGGAAAGACAGGCGAGGCGGGCTAAGTTTGAATTGAATTGAGGTGTAATAACTCTTTGCGCCATAAACAATCTTGAGGAAAAGAAGATCAGAAAACAGTAAAAAAATTTTTTTTAATCAGAAAAATGCAAAATTTACAATAAGAGTCCAATTTGGGTCAATAGATCTTCTTTCGTTTGTTGAATTGTGTGGTCCATGTTTTGGGCTAGTTTTAGTAGATCATCAATAAAAAGGGGGAAGTAAATTATAAACAAAAAAAACATAACAAAAAAGAAAAAAATTATTAAAAAGGCACAAAAAAATAACGTAAAAAAAAGAAATAAATAAAAATCCCTTTCCCGTGTTCAGATTTATGAATTCCGGGCCTGAGGTTCACAAGTTTTTATTTTTGTTCCTTGGTAGAAATGTGACCTTTCAAAAGGAAATCTATATGTTAAATCCTGTTACTATATCAAAGTAATGCAAATAAAGTGTTGGATTTCTTATCAACCCGAATTTAAAACAGGGTCAATTCATTTCGTAACCAAGAAAAAGGGAAGTTCGTTCCAGTATATCAAGAGGGCACAGGAGCCTAAAAAACAACAGTTGGCAAGGTGGTTTTAATTTCGAATACTTCTGTTTACAAAATTTTCACTTTGAAAATAAGGCATGGTACTAGACTTTTTAGGGTTGCAATGTCAAAGACCTCTACTAGAATTAGCCTTACCGGCCTTCAATAATGTCAAACCAAAAAAACCTTCTACCTTCTTGGAATGAAACGGTTCCAAAAATACAAATCGATTGACCTAGTTTTCGACCAAGCGCAAGGTATTTAATTCTCAAAATGCAGTTTCTTACATTTGCTGAATCCTTCACCTGAAGGATCTCAGGCCTGAGTTTACTGCCAGCCTTTCCGTTGGGAACGGTGCCCTGCCTGCACTATCCCGCTCCGCCCAAAAACCAAAGCGCTACTGGCAGTATCAGCATTCCACTTAGTCCGTATACCATAGGTTCGGCCGGTCCTTCACATTGTCTGTCTCGAACCTGTTGGCTGCGAAGAGAAAGGGTCTTTCTTGGCCAAAGTGGTTGTCGTCCATTTGCTCGATGTGGTCCAGTAACAATGTAGCTACGTCTTGTCTTGGCTTTTCTGGAGTGACAATCCACATCTTGGTACAGAGCTTCGTACAGTTCTCGGTGTTGAAACCACTTCTTCTCCTATTCAACCTTTCAGTCGCATAAGAGACGGTCTAATCTATCGAACAATTCTTTTCTTTCTAAAAAGCGTCGAGTATCACTGGTCCCCTCTTATACTTTTCGTTCATTTTACTCTTTTACTTATTCGTTTAACTTATCGACTTGGCGCGCGGCCGTAGAGAGTATGAGTTTCTGGTAAAATCCAATGGTTTTGTATAGGCTGACACTCTTGTCCTTTTCGAGTGAAGAGTTTTGAACCCCAGTTTGTTTTGCCAAACCGAAGAAAGCAGCTGTTCGCTAGGGGTAATTTTCCTTCCGGATCGGCCACTAACGAGTGTCGTTGGCGTGCTGGGATTGATGTTTTACCTACTCACCTTAACTACCTCGAAATTGCTTCTATACCTACAGAGACGTTTTGTCGGAGGGCGGAGGACTGATGGTCTGCTTTGGTTTGTCCGATAGCATGTTCGTATTTCTCATTTTTTCTTAATTTTTCACTTCAAGACCAAGCGAGTTGTGCCTATTCTCTTAATCGCTGTGTGAAGGCCTTCAAGCACAGCTTTCTCCTAAGGATCGCACCGACGATGTTGTCCATGTCGTCCGCATAGCCTAGGAGCTGCAATAGAGTTGGTTGAAAAATAGTTTTTTTTCGCGTGCTCACTTTTACCTTCCGCATACTATCTGTTCCACAACACAAGTGTGAATGAAATCATAGGACACGCGCATCTCTTGTTTAAACCCTGCGCATGTGTGAAACATGAAACAGCTCGGATTAATTGTTACCAATTTGTACATTGAACTGAGAATTGTTTAGCGTCATGTGGCACAGCTGGACCAGTTTGTTCGGGATCCTGAATTCAAAAATCGTCAATCATAACCGCTTTGGCGGTGGATTCTATGCATTAAGCAGCTTTGGAAGTCGATGAAAATAGCTGGTGAGTTTCGAACTTGATATTTGTGTGGTTCTTTATCCAGAACTTTGCCTCAGTAGTGAATATTTGGGTCATTCGTTGTTGCCTGCCTGGCCTTAGGCCACCTACTGGTGTGTGCTTCGCGGACGTATATTGTGTTGCGAGTACGGGTTAAAGACGTATCAAAATACGTGGGATAAGATTTTTGTAATGCCACCCTTTAAGCATTGATAATGTCTTCGGGTAGTTTATAGGCATGCCTTGGGTTATTGTAGATGGGGGCATATGGAGCTTATCGACCAGTCAGGGCATGCATTTTTCCTCCCACACTTTTTTGATGACCTTGTGCATGCGGTTCATCAAAACACCTCCTTCATATTCAAAGAGTTCCGCAGGGTATTTATTTATACATATTTTTTAACTTTTAGATGGCTCTATCTACTTATTCTGTGCTGGTGGCTGGGACTGGGTCTTCATTGACTGGTCTTGTTTTTCTTTCGTCATTGACTCACTCGATATTATGCGCATTCAGCAGCTGTTGGAAGTGCCGCTTGAAAACATCTACAATTCCCGGTCCTTCGGTGACTAGGTTTCCTTCACTGTGTCCCGGTTTTGAAACCAGAAGCTTATTGCTTCGACTAAAAGGTCGAATAAACGCCAGGTGTTGAATATTTAAGCTAGGAAACTGAGGATGCTCTTTTCTTCCTTCGCAGGGTCTTTTTCTCATTTCTCCTCTTTGTTCGGTACTCTTCTCTTGCTGCTCCTGTTTTGCGTTGCAGCATCTGCAAACGCGCATTTGCCGTCTCGCTTTTCACTAACGCGCAATCATCATCATACCACGGTTCTCTTTCCTAATGGTCGTCTCGGCTACATTTTTTCTTATTTCGAGATATTGGTTCCACAAGGTATTGACATCTGTATTTTTTGGGAGGACGGTGGAGAGTCGCTCACTAAGGCGCTCACTTTAGTCTCTAGCATTATCCGGTGTACCAAGGCAACCGTTGATCTTCTCTCTTTGGGCCGCACCGCACGTGTATTTTTGTCATTTGATAGTCGAGATCTAAACTTGGCCACAAACAGAAAATAGTCAGAGTCGACTTGTCGGAAAGTGCAAACGTTCAAGTTGTTGGATGCGTGCCTTGCGCGCATCGATTTGGTTGGTAGTTCGACCATCCGGAGATCGCCAGGTTGCTGTGTAGAATCTTTTGTCTTCGAAGCCTAGTGCTACTTATCACCGTTTTACGAGCTGCAACAAAGTTGATTAGACGGAAGCCGTTATGTGTGTTAACTTCGTTGAGGCTATGCTTTCCAACTAATCCGCCAAAGATGTCCGATTTTTGCATTGAAGACTCCGAGTACGATTTACACGTCGTACTCTGGACAGGCTCCGTAGGCTCTATCCAGGAGGTCGTAAAAATTCTCCTTGCTAGATTCCTCAGCATCATCGGTAATGGCGTGTGCCATATATTATACTGATGTTTTGTAGTCGAGGCCTTGATGCGGATTACAGCCAGGCGATCACTAATTGGTTTTAAATCCATGACTTTCGATCTAAGATTTCCCACGACGAATCCGCATCCAAATGTGTGCATTCTTTGATGACAGCTGTAATAAATAATAATAATGTCTGCCTTATACTGCGTGATTACAGATTCAAGTTTTTGAGTTGAACTTGGAGTGTAGAATGTTCTTACTTTCCTGGTACAAACTCTCAATGCATATAGTCGGTTGTCGTTCCGGGTATGGTTACCATAATAGGGGGGTCATTATCCGAGGATAATTTCTCTCTCTCATAACTTAATAGTGTTTTACTGTGGAGGGGTTGTTAGCCCCTCGCACTGACTTTGAAATTAGTAGGGCCGTTGTTTAAGTGATTCTGTTTCTCCGTCTTGCATTCTCACTTAGGTACAAGTTTCGTAAGTTATATCTAGTGACCTAATGATATAACCAGTACCCAATGGTTACCGCTTGGAGGTCAAGCACTTGGTGTGTAGGAAAAGATACAGCATATGCCCCCAGATCGTACAACATCCAACCAGCAATAGGTGAATATTTATTATTATTATAATTAGTATGCGCCTAAAACTGAGTTCAGGTTTGTTTATTAATTTTATTGCCCCCAAACTGGACATCATACCTACCAATTCTTTCTAGTTATTTAAGGCATGGTGAAAATATTTTCTCATTTTAAAAATTCCAAAACGCTAAATCAATTACCCTCAAACTCCGAAACTAGTGAAAAAAATATCCTCCCTCTTATTGGCTCCATGATTGAAATTTCTTCTCCTTGCTTTTTTTTCTTGAGCATTCTTGTTTATTGATTGAATAACTTAAGAACAATAAATTGCTTCGCGTTTTCTTAAAAAAGAAAAAAAAGATTTTCTTCTGTTTATGGGTGATATAAATAATTACAACCCTTAGCTCGCGTAGATACGTAGAAGTTATTGTAATACTTCAATTTGTTTGATTGATTTCAATTACTGAAATTGAATTGGATTTTCAGTTTTATTTTAGAATTGAAACATTATCGGGATATTTTGTATCACAGTCTTTCTGAAAAGCAATTTTTTGTGCATTAAAACACAATGCAATTGATTTGCAATAAAATGCATGACTGGATCGAATGAGTTCAAGATGCTTAAGAAAACTTGAAATCTCGATTCTCGTTTTTTGAAGGGATACGGGCAGTGAAATCCAGGAGCTGTTGGATGCTGTGAACGCTATTTTCTTTTGATGGCAACGATGTAATGGTTTAAGGTGTATCAACGTGTACTAATGTAAAGGTTTTTGATGAGCCACCCCCAGGTGCCCAAAAACCGTCTACGATCGGGGATAACATGATACAAATCTTAGATCATGATTGAAGGTGGGGGAGAAAACTTAGACAGTTTGAATTTCAAAAAATCGTATCCGGCATGGCATTTGAGACCATTGGGTGGCACTTTTTTCATACGGACTGTAACGAAGTCACATTTTTTTAAATAAATTCATCATCGGAGCTTTTACTAGCGGTAGAGGGTGTTGATATTAAAGACATTTTCGTCCATTTTGATTGCTACCATCAGTATCACCAGAGACATAGAACTAGATGATCCGTACCCTAAAAACATCGTACCCAAAAGCATCGTACCTGTGAATCCGTGCCACCAGGGGCATTGTACCTGCTGATCCGTGCCACCAGGGGCATTGTACCTGCCGATCCGTGCCACCAGGGACATAGAACCTGCTGATCCACGCCACCCGGAATATTTTACCTGGTCCTTGCTACAAAGAGTATTGTACCGGCTGATCCGTGCTACCAGGGGCATTGTACTTACCGATTCGTGCCACCAGATGTATCGTACATGATGATCCTTCCACTTGTCAAACGCAGATATAGCTCAGATGAGGTGGTATCAAGAGAAACAATACTAATTCAATTGTTATTGTTAATTAAGGGTTTATCCTTAATAAAGGTAACTACTTGTCAAAGGACGTAGGGGACCATGAATAATTTAATTTTCGTGTTTTCATCAATCAGACCTTGGCGAGATAGGCAAGCAAGAAAAGCACATCGCAAGAAGTGGCTCGTTGGAGTAAGTACTTTAACAAGCTGAAAATGTTAAGTTTATGGTATGAATTGACAATGAAAGTTCAGCGATTAGTGGAAGAGTGCGTTCACAAATAAAATTCAAAGTCCGTATTGGAAAACCCGGTACAAACTCAACCACCATTGCTTCGATTGTCTTTAACTGCAATTGTTTGTATATTAGAAACTTTCGTTCGTACTGAATGATTTTTACTCCAGATAAAAGCCAGAAGGAAGCGAAATCATTAGGTATTGAATCAATTCATTGCCTTATCGCCCCATAATGCAAATATATTCAAATCGTTTTCATTGAATGAGCTAAAACAGCATGAAACAGAATGTGTATGAGTGACGTCAAATATTGCGTAACAGAAAGCAAAGAAAATACAATCGATTCCAATAAATTTGTATAAATCAAAATGCTTTTGTGCACTCGGGTATGTTCAGCGCCAAACCCCCACGTCTTGTTTGAGAATTGCTACCATTTGCGCTATTTCGTTCAGTGAACTGAAAATTTCTAAAATGGTTTGAATTAAACTGTTAAAATTTATTGAGCTGTTATATTCCATATGGAGATTAACCATATGTCCCTCAAGAATGTTTCATTCAACAAATGAACAAAAAATCAACCCCTGTACTATGAGTTTTTTTTTTTTTTTGCTTCAAGAAATACCAAAATATTTCTAATCGATTGATTTGGCAACAGATTCTGAAAGAAAGTAAATACCTCATTAATTCAGAAAGTTTGCTTTGTATCAAACACAAACAGTTCCTCGAATCAAGACAGGAGATAAACTTATAACAGAAAACAATAAATGTGTCTGTCAGTTGATATTAAGTATTTTTCTGCTCTCGTTTCAGAGAAACTAAACAGAATATTATCGCCGTTATGAGACCAAAACTTAATGAAAGTTCTTTTTTTTTATTACATTTATGTTTCATTGTGCGTAACGTCATAGTCTATGTGACACTGCTTACCATGGAAATGGTTAACAGCGTTCAGAACATAGAAGAACTTTTGATGAGCATTTCCGAATGAAAAGAAATACAGAACTTGTCATTGATAACTCAACTCAAAGATTGTTCCATTTAACTAGAAGAGGATTTCCTTGTTTTCGTCTTATAAATTTTCATAGATACTTTCTAGAACTCAACATTGGCAGGAAATTCAAGTCTGCAACGTGTCATTCATCAAAACACTTCAAATGAAATATTATTTTATTTCAAAGAAGTTAAATGATATTAAAATTCATATGACAGCAGCAGCTACTTCTTGTGGTTTTGGTAGTTGTCGGTTTAGTTTTGATGTTACTTTGTACGTGTCTGAAATTCTATTCTCTTACCTGAACACAATTTCTTACGGAACACAATTCTTGGAAGAACTTTATATCCGGTGGAAAATCCTTCTGTTTGTATTTGATAGCAAGGTGAATACGTGAATTCTCCTTGTTGTGAGGAGCACGATTTCTATTGAACCCGTTAAAACGATTTATTTTTTCCTACAACCCGTTGCAATGTTGGCATTTATTCTTAGTGTGATTTGCGCTTTTGGGAGTCTTGAAAGTTTAAGAAAGGGTTTGGTCACTGCGTCTTCTTTTTTTTTCACGACAGCTTTTAAATTGGTGCCACATATACTTGGTAGTCATTTTTGGCATAGAAAAAGTGCAAGTGTGGCGTATGCGCTGGAGGCTGGGGGTTAGTCGTTAGCAAGTGGCCCTACACCGCAGATTATCCAAAGAAGTAATTTTTTTCATTGGATTGCCCTCCACAAGTGAAAATTCAACTATTCAATTCCCGGTGATATACTATCAGCTTTTCCATACCCACCGGTCGGTGTTAAGTTGTATTCGTTCGAAGAATATTCAGTTATCTTCTCTATCTCTATATATATAAAAATGTGTGTTTGTTTGTCTCTTATAGACAATAGACTCCGAAATGACCCAAGATATTTGTGAAATTTTCATGGTTGATACTGTTGTATTCAGTGATAATTGCTGTGGAAAAAAAATTGTAAAAACCTCATGAGTGGAAAAACTGGAAAAACCAAATAAAGGTCGGAAGTTCAATTTTTTTGCTTGGAATTTTTTGGTTCAAAATGTGTTTTAGAATGGAAAAATAGAAAGTTCTTGATGAAAAACTCGGAAAACTCATTGCTTTTCAAATGGAAAATTGCATGAAATTGTGGATGCATTGGTTTTCAAGTGGGAAACCGGAAAATTTCAAAATGGGTTTTCGAATGAAACTCGGAAAACTAATTGGTTTTCAAAGGAAAACCTAGAGCAAACTTTTCACTCTACTACGTTCACTCTACCGCAGCGCAGTAATTATAGGTTTTATTCTTAGACGGATGCAGGTCGAAAGCGCTTTTGGTTGTAGCCACCCAAAAGCCCAGTTGTTTCTTCTCCTGGTTTCCTCTTCTGTTTTCATTTTGCTTCTAATGATTTTTTTATAATAGACTAGCTGGCCCTACGAAACTTTTATCCCTAACCTTCAGAGCTACTCCAGAATAAATATAAATTAACATTGTTGTTAAAATGCAATGTGATTTGCTTGAATCGAATTGAAATAGGAATTGCATATCAGCAAATTCTCGTTATCTTCCGGTGTGTTTTGACTATTTCAAAAAAATTTCGAAAAGTAATTTCTACACAATCGTACCCAGAATTCCATACAGGCTTTCGATTGGCCCCCTTATTGGCTGACTTTCCCATAAGATTGCCACAAATACCGTGAGTTCATAAATACAACCTAGTTGCTCATGCTCTGCCGACAATTTTCATTGTTTCAATGCATTCGTTCAATGCATTTATAAACAGAAAAACTGCTGCAAAAATGCGGGAGCTTAGCTACACTCTTACACAATATCAAAAAACTGTTCATAAATAAAGTAGACGGCTTAAAAAAAATAGAATGATGGAAATTATGAAATATTTTTTTGGAGGTACATAATATACTGGTTTAAATTTTTAAAAATGACAAACTTTACTTTTAATTCTAAATTTTCTTGTAATGTCCTCTCGACTGTGGGCAAACAAGGGCGAAACGGGTTTTATTTCGTCAAACATTTTTCCACACAAAACAGCCTTTTTCTCTGCCAGCAGCAAATTGCCATTCTACAGCCAGACATTTGTTCCGATATTTTTCTGTAGAGCGGCAACAAAAATAAAACGACTGCAGAGTTGATCGCAGTTTAGCCGTCAATAGTTGTGTTCATTGACACTGTGCTGGACTGTTCTAGACAGAAAAGTACACACCATTGAATAAGAAGTACAGGAAGGGGTCTTATGAAAAAGAACTGAAGCATTTTTTTTAAGTAGTGTGAGTTTCACAAACACAAACTTCTGGTCTGTATGTTGAATGGTTAACATCAGGGGCGCCAAGCGAAACTTGATTGAATCAAGATTTCGTCGATTTTGCTTCAACATTTTTTTTCAATCCATTTTTTTTTAGGACTCATGATGTTTTATCACTAAAGGTGCATATGCACGGTTTTTCATCACGTTTATTAAGGCTATTTTGATCGTTTTTAAAAGCCAATTCTATGAACAACTTGAACAAGCGTTTAATATCATGGTCAGACATACAGTATTCCCCGCTTAATTGCACTCACCATTTTGTCAGATTTTTCGGTCAATTATCCGGGTGGTTCAATTAACGAAATCCCGCTTATTAGACATATCTGTTTAATTGAGCGAAACCCGTATAATTGCACGAGTAGGTCAGTAAAAAAAAAATAAAATACTGATCCCAGAAATTCACTCTATAAATATTTCAGTAGGTATCACGCTTATATACGCTTAAAATTAACAGTGCACAAAAAAACGACCAATTTTTTGTTTTAGCAATTTGGCATCACTAGTTGAAGGTGTGAAAACGCCAGGAGAGAGAAGAAAAAGGTCAGCGGGAATTTTTATCCAGAGAACAGAAAAGTCTGCTCAAAGAACTAAAGAACCTTGCTATTTGAAAAAGTGGGAAAGAATGTTAATTTCATTTCAAGGAGTCTTAATTAAAGAGTGGTTCCGACATTTGAGTCCTTACCTAATTTCAAAAGAGAATTCGAAGACGTGTAATAACAGTCAAATAATAGCTAGCTTTCATTTGTTATACATGTGTACAGTTCACTGTACTGACAATTTTAGTGCTTCTCCTTCCACTTAAGGATACCGTAAACGACGAACATTTTTCCCGATCATGTTCGTGTGCGCTATAAATTCGTCGTGTATAGGTAAAGAATGGTTTGCGAACTGTTCGGTGTTGAAATTTTTGTTTCGATTTTCTCGTGTCAGTCCATTTCGTGAACAAACAACGAACTTCGAATTTATTCCATCCAATTTAAGAATTTCTATCTACTTTTCTCTTTTCCATTCAGCTTTCGGAAATCTTCAAAATTGTCAAGGTATGTATTTTAGAGCATTCAAATTCTTGAAGATATAATTCACAATAAACAGGGACTCAAATATTGATAAAGGGAAAATATACAAGTATTTTCTAGTTGATTATAATACAATAAACAAATAAAAACTTTTCGAAACACAATGGAAGAACTCTTGAAAACAACCGTGCACACTACGGGAATTCAACGAATTGCATCACGAACACCCCTGAACTCGACTGACAACACAGTCAAAGTTTGACAGCACATACCCCAAAAATTGACAGGACATACCCCAAAAATGGACATCATCCATTGAAAAAGAAGTACAGCAAGCGGTGTTAGCTACATGTACAGTGTACGTGAGTGAAGCAACAAAAATATCTGATGATGTCCATTTTTAGGGTATGTGCTGTCAATTTTTAGGGTATGTGCTGTCAAACTTTGACTGTGTTGTCAGTCGAGTTCAAGGGTGTATTATTTCTGTTCGTGATGGTAAGGCGCTGTAATTCGTTGCGTTCCCGTAGTGTGCACGGTTGCTTTGAATAGTTCTTCCATCGTGTTTCGAAACGTTTTTATTTGTTGGTTGTATTACAATAGGCGTAATAAACGTGATGAATTACGGATGAAAAATCAAGAAAATGTACTAGAAAATAAAAAAATTAAACATTAAAAACCGTGCAGTGCATCTTTAGTGTTAAAACACAATGCTTCCTAAAAAAAGAATTGAGATTGAAAAAAAAAGTTGAAGCAAAATCGATGAAATCTTGATTTAATCAAATTTTGCTTGGCGCCCCTGAGATTAACTATTCAACTGCAGACCAGCCTTGTTGTAATGCGTTTGTGTTTGTGAAACTCACACAGACGCAGACGTAGGAACACTATCACGGAAAACTTATTTAAAAATTAATTAAAAATAGCATACTTAATTGCTGTTAATTTTTCAATTTAATTCTTTCGTTGGCATATTGAAAGAAACGCATTGCCACTTGGTCAAAATAATCTTCTGTTTGGCCATAGCTGGCATGAAAAGCATCTGTAAAAATAAAATGGAATTAAGTTTTTTTTTTATTTCCTTTTCTTTTAATATTACTTCGCAGGGCACCTAAGGTTGACAATGCCTTTGCACACCTTTTTGCTGGCATGCCTCGCCACGAAAACTCTCTTGCCACAATATCATACAAAATTTTTCGTAAATAATTTTTAATAACCTTTTTTGGGTCTATATTACGCCCGAATTGCACAAAGGCAGCTTTCTGAAAAAGAGGAAACAAAAATTGTAAACACAGGGACTTAGAACGTCTTTTTTAAAAATAAGAGACTTCTGTAAATTACAAAAAATGCGCTTGAAAATTTTAAAAATAGTTCCCTGTTATTATGCAATTACTTAGAAAAATGCTTCAATTCTTGTTCATAAGACCCCTTCCTGTACTTCTTATTCAATGACATCATCAGACATTTTTGTTGCTTCACTCACGTACACTGTTCATGTAGCTAACACCGCTTCCTCTACTTCTTATTCAATGATATGAGCTGAGCGAAGACAACTTCTTTTCTTTTTTTTTTTTTCTTATTCTAGCTACAGACAAAAACAAACAGTCTCGCGTATTTTTGTATGTTCTGCTCACAGCTTTGCTTTGACAGTTCTGTGGTATGCTCAAAGTGAACAACAACTTAGGTGAAACTATTAGGAGTTGAGGTTATACTTGAATGTAGTACAGTCAGATTTTAATCAAGGATCTCCTCGCCTGTTGTTATTTCAATTCTTATGAGGTTTTTATTTTGTTCGAAACCAGTCCCTTGCAGCATTTCCAGAGAGGAATTATATTATTTTTTAACAAGTTCTTTTGTTTTCTTATGAGTATTTACCCACACATATTATGTACGTTAAATATTCAGAACTTGCATCTCGAAAATTATATATTTTTTCTTACTTTCATTCTGTTTTTGCAAGTTAAAAATGAGTTTTTGTTAGATTATCAAAATGTTCTCAAGTAAGTTCTTAAATGGGTTTAAAAGTTAATTAGTTTCAACAAAGGTTGAAATAAATAACGAAATATTTCTTCAGTTCGTTATGTTGTTTTTCATAATAAGAGGCTTACACGATTTTTGCAAGAAAAAGTTGGAAATTCCGATACCTAGTTTTGTTACAAAATTTAATTAATGGTATAAGTTCATTTTAATCCTTTTTAGCTAATGTGTACACCAAAACAAGGCAAACCATTTGTAATATATCTTCTAACCGTTCTATAGGTAATGCTTTGAGATATTTCATGCCTTTGTGTTTAAACAAAATTCTGTAATTTGTATCAGAACAAAAACATAAAATGTAAAAAAAGAGACAAGTTCTCTTATGAGCGAACAACACTGTGTAAAAAGTCAGCCACCAAAAGTAATGCGATCTACAAGAACTCCAAGTTCTAAACAATTAAAAGTATTGTACTGAATATTTTAAATCATAGAAGCTAATAAATCAATATTAAACGAAAATAGAAACTGAGCCCAAAGTTAGTTTGAATGAACATTTCAAGTTCACTTGGCAAGTTTTTGTTTGATGCGTGATTGCAGACATTATAATACTTGAACAGTGAACTTGAAATTTTCATTCAAACAACTTTGGGCTCAGTTTCTATATTTTCGTTTAATGTTGTTGTATTATCTTCTATGATTTAAAATATTTAATATAACACTTTTAATTAATTAATTAATTTTGGTTTCCGAACGTTGTACTATTGAGGAGTAACGAACAATTCAGAGACCCAGCTTAATCTTAGCTGATCTCCATCCTGCGCCAAAAACGCACAATGTAATAATTGCTCTGCCAATACATAATTAAATAATAGGTAGGTTAGATGTTATTAACTCATACATTTTCTCTTTAACGTTTTCGACCATTTCGATAGATAAAATGGGTGGATACCACACCCCTCAATAGAAATACAATTTTTTCTCATTTTTGTAATGTCATTCAACCATAAACATACAAGAATTCCAAATTTCAACATCCTGCGACCGTTTATAGAGAGTGGGTGGAAACCACTCCCCTTAATGAAATTTAAATATGTACTTATATTTTTCTTTATATTCAACAAAAACCCTATCCGAATCGAGAATTTCAACATCCTACGACCATTTTAAGAAAGTGAGCGGATACCACGCCCCCTGAATGAAAAAAATGAAATTTTCGATTTTTTCCTTTGTATACACCCGAAAACCTCCCATTGTACCAAGTTTCAAGATTCTGATATTTTTAGAAGTGCTTCATAATTTTGATGATCAGTCAGTGAGTCAGTGAGTCAGTGCGTCAGTGAGTCAGTGAATCAGTCAGTCAGCGAGTCAGTCAGTCAATTAGGGTTTTTGAAATTTTTACTGTTCAATATCTCAGGAAGTAGTGGTTCTACAAAATTGTGAAGTTAATACGTAATTCAAATTTAAAGCTTCTACCTCTATGGGTTTAAAAGTTATGGGGGGTTAAATTAATATGTGCTTAAGTTCGATCCTGTAAAAAGGGAGTAGTGCTAGAACTTGGCTGGGCACTACCGTGCCCTTTGATTAAATATATTTGAAATAAAATACTTTAAGTACGACCCTTACTCAAAACAGTTGGCCTAGTATTCTGCATTTCCCTTTTTAAATAAATAAAAAAAAATTTAATCACTGCCGACGTTCGTTATGGCGCGTTTCAAATGCTTGTGTGAAGACATGCGTAGTCAAATAATACAAAATAACAATGAAAAACTTTCGACGTACAACATCGAGAAAATAATAGAAACTTTAACGTGGTGAGTTCGAAATATAATTAATTTATTCAAAAAGATGGCCAATATCAAAACACTGAAAAAACGGAAGGCCAACAATAGCGTCGAGATTGACGAATTTTAAAAAGAATCATCAAGAATGATGGAAGTTCCACAAAAGCAAACATAATATTAGAACGGAAAAATTCCATGAAAAAGCAAGTTTTGAGAGAAACCTGCATTCGAGAAGTGAAAAAAATGGGACACAAGTTTTATAAAGTGATTTACTTAAATGTTACCATATTATATTTACGTACCTATAATCATTGTTTTACTCACCAATAAGACAAAACAAAATACGCTTTTAACATCTTTACAAACAAAAAGAAGCGGTTAAAGTGTGTATGTAGTCATCAATACTGGACATTAGTCATTGGAGAAGTATCATATGGAGCGACGAGTCTCGTTTCGAGTTATATGTGGGAGATTCAAGATCAAGAGTCTTAAGAACTCAATCTGAAGGTTTTCATCCCGACTGTTTCCATAGAACGCAAAATAAATCGCGTCACTAATAGTCTGGAGGTGTATGTCAGCTCGAGAAGTGGCAAACCTTTGGCTTTGCTTCATCGACGGTTCAGGCATTGAATAAGAAGTACAGGAAGGGGTCTTATGAAAAAGAAGTGAAGCATTGAGTTTCACAAACACAAACGCATTACAACAGGGCTGGTCTGCAGTTGAATGGTTAATCTCAGGCCGCCAAGCGAAATTTGATTGAAGCAAGTTTTCATCGATTTTGCTTCAACTTTTCTTTTTCAATCTTGCATTGACGCATGGTGTTTAAACTTTTAACACTAATGGTGCACCTGTACGATTTATTAAGCCTGTTTTGATCGTTTTTAAAAGCCAATTCTATGAACAACTTGAACAAGCGTTTAATATCATGGTCAGATATACATATATGGCATTGCGGAAGGAAATAACCTTTTTTCTTGCACCATCAAGTATAAAACCAGTTTCATAAAAGTGTTTTGAACAAACAACGGACTTCGAATTTATTCCATCCAATTTAAGAATTTCTATCTACTTTTCTCTTTTCCATTCAGCTTTCGAAAATCTTCAAAATTGTCAAGGTATGTATTTTAGAGCAATCAAATTCTTGAAGATATAATTTACAATAGACAGGGACTCAAATATTTTATGGAAAATATAGAAGTATTTTCCAGTTGATTGTAATACAATAAACAAATAAAAACGTTTCGAAACACAATGGACGAACTATTGAAAACAACCGTGCACACTACGGGAATTCAACGAATTGCATCAAGAACACCCCTGAACTCGACTGACAACACAGTCAAAGTTTGACAGCACATACCCCAAAAATTGACAGCACATACCCCAAAAATGGACATCATCAGACACTTTCGCTGCTTCACTCACGTACACTGTACATGTAGCTAACACCGCTTTCTGTACTTCTTATTCAATGGGTGCAGTGAACACCAGTAGGTATCCCTTAACCCTCAATACCTGTATTGAAAACAGAAGATTTTTCAACAAGATGGTGCATCGTGTTACACAGCTTGGCTTACCATTAACATGAGCTGGTTTCGAAAACACAACATTCCCGTTCTACCTTGTATTGCGAACAACTCGGACCTTTTTCCTATGGAGACTTTGTGGGAAAAAATTTAAAAAAAAGGATTGAAGACCCCTATGGCCCGGTATCCAGATTACAGTGACACTTAAATCGAGTTCCTTGAAGGCCTCTTTGCATTGCTGGACCAGTTTAGAGTATAATAAAGCTGAATCAATGGCTTTAATAGCTGCCTGACTGTCTGATAGTACAGCTAAATTTTGGATTAGGTCTATAGGATTTTTAAATCTTAAGAGATTCACAGAAGACACCTGCACCTACACCGCATTGCATTTTTAAACCACTCGTGAAGATAGTTGTGTCGAAGTCTTTTGTCACATCGTCTTGTTCCCAGCCGATTCTTGGCGGAAACAAGACTCTAAACTTCTTTGAGATGTCAAGAGATCAATCGGAAGAAGGTCCAGGATGACGTTAAGTGTATCTGTTGGACAGGACCTGATTGCCCCTGATATCCCTACGCAAGCATTTCTCTGCACCTTTGTAATCTTGTTTACTATGGAAGCTTTGCTGGGAGCGGGCCACCACACAATGGATCCGTAAACAAGTATCGGTCTAACAACCGTTGTATACGTCCACTTGATCATTTTTGACTGGAGGGCGCACTTTATACCGAAGGTTGTGTTGCGGGTGTAGAAGGCCACGCCCGCCTTTCTCACCCGTTCTTCGATGTTGAGCTTCCAGGTTAATTTGATGTCTAGTATAACGCCCAGATATTTGGCACTGGAAGACAGTGTTAATGATTGACCGTTTAACCAAGGTAGAGTGAAGAGTGATACTTTGATTTTTGTGATGAAAAGCATCAACTCGATTTGTTGTTGTTAACACCTAGTCCACAGCTCGCAGCCCAGGTCCTTACTTTCTTCAAAACCATATTAGTGATTTCGCTAGTCACACTTGGAAATTTTCCTGAAACTTGTATGACTAAATCATCGGCGTTTGCAGCTGCTTTCACTCCACTACTCTCGAGTTTCACAAGAATGTTTTTCATGTCCAGAAGCCATTAAAGAGGAGGCAGTATACCTCCTTGAGGTGTTCCTCTGCTGGCATATTTGGGACACATTGAATATCCTTACTTTGATTGAATCCTCCTGTAACTTAGCATGGATATTATCCACCTTGTGATGTAGTCCTCAACACCAAAGTCTGCATGTGATTTTGCGATGGATTCAGTTAGGACGTAATTGAAATGTCCTCCCACGTCTAAGAAGGTAGCTAGGGTATATTCCTTGAAATGGATCTTGTTTCCTATCGTTTTCACTACCTCATGAAGGGCAGTCTCTGTAGATCTACTCCTATGTTGGCATGCTGTGACTTAGAAAGGGGACAGGGTAGGGTTCCTTTTTCCTTACTAGATTACGCGTTACTATATCAACATTTCTCTAAATGTATTTTTAAACATCAGCTTTCACCTACATCATTAACCAATTTCCTTTCTGATTAACAAAAATCCAATACGCAATTAAAACTATAGCTAAAGCCAATTAACAATCTATCATTTTAAATGACATAATTCTTCAAACATCAATTAAAATATTGAAGGAGATTATAATCTGAAATGTATATTACTAACCGCCTAATGTTCCCGAAAGATAAACAGCTGTGCTTTTAGCTGACAAAAGTCAAGTGAACCTTATTAAATGCCAAGATGTCTATTTTGAGATTAAAAGAAGCCATTTCTATAATTAATATTTAAAATTTAACTTATTTGTTTTTAAGCTTATCCTCAAAATATCAACACAAATTAAGTTTTCCGCCTTTTCTCAATTTTCGGTTCATTTACCTTAAAAGAATGAGGTAGGAGTTGCCACTTTATTCAAGTGCTTAGATTGACAGGGGCTTATTAGTCAAGGTGATGATGTTCCTAAAATTCCAAGGAATTGATTAGCAGTGTCATTGAAGTTAATTTCAATAGAATTGATGCAGAATGAAAGAGTAATTAAGATAATACTTGCCATCTGGGATCCCAAATCCTTTTAAATTCTAAGCTCTTAATAATAATAAATAAATGAGATACGAATCTTGTGACGCAAATTGCTTTTGGTTCCTATGAAAAAAAGAAACTGGAATTATAAAATTTTCTTCGAATTTTGTATTCTGGAAAAATTTTATTTCTCCAAAGACCAAAGCGTTTCAAAGTCAACACATTTCATTAAAAAAAAATCTGTTTAACCTGTGAACAGACCTTAGATCTTTTCACAAGCACATTATTCAATTTATTTGGTTTAAGTCTCCTTGTTTGGTTAATACTTAATTTAGCCTTGCCCCGGGAACAGAAAAGGACTTAATGTCTTTTTTTAAAATCATGCGAACTTATCTTATGGAAAACAAACGTGTTTACATTCAATTCCATAAAAGACTCCAAAAATAAATTTAAGGAAAAAAAGACAACATGGGACATCTTTAACAGTAAAAAGTCAGCTAATCTCTTGTTTCTCTTAAAACAATATTTCCTTTCCAATTAAATACTTTTTATTGAATTTGACTTTAAAAAAATAAAAATAAAAATAGTCAACTACGACGTATACTTACTATTTATTAATTGCCTTTTTAGGTTCAGTTTTCCAGTTCGAGGTTACCCCGAAATTAAAGTTTACTCTCTTCAATCCATAGTTTTAAAAAATTTAAGACGGAGAAGGAAGAAGAAGTGATCCGATAAATACTCAACCCCACCGCATTATGGCGCCAAACGTGCGACCGCGTTGAATCTCGCTAAGCCACGAGGTTGCCATCAAAAGCAAAGAGTCAGTGTACAGAGCACTCAAACTCATTTTGATTTTGTGTTAAAAACAAAAATAGTAGTCCGAATATCATACTACTCATGCTCCTGCGGTAAAAGCGCCATCAGGAGATGGGACTAAGAACTAATCGGACCTCCCTCGTACAAGTTTATTAGTGAGGAGGAGAAATTGATTGAACGGTAAATGGAAATGACAAGTCAGTAAGCAATTTCTTCCGCTTGAGGTCAAGAATCGTGTAAACATGAAGATACTTCCTATACATACTCGCAGCAGAGAAATTTTACTAGTAATGATCCCTGCAGAAGGATATCTCTAATTGAGCTACAGGATCAAAACAGACAAGCCCCTGACATGATGAAATGCACACGAAACATTAATTTTATATCAGATAGTCAAATTCTATAAGGGAACATGCTGCGATGTGGCAATGCACTATAATCAGTAAACAGGTTGGGATTTGTAAACTTTATATGGAGACTTAGCAATACGGAACAGTAAGGAATAAAGTCACGACAAAAAAGGCAGTTAGGTTAAGTTAGGTTGGAGTGGCTGTCTAGATGTTACTGACTCACTTAGACCTCAAGTGTTCATTGTGATACCATTAAAGAAGTTAACTCATGGGAGAAGTTCATAACTCTCCCATGAGTAACTTCTTTAGTGATATCACAATGGACAAACCATTTTGTACTTTTAATGAAGTTAGAGAGACATTTTGTGTCGATCGTTGCCAGTTCACTGGTATTATCGAAGAGGGGATTATCGAGATAGTTATGCCTTCTATTGGAGAGCGCCGGACATGTACACAGAAGAAGTTGGACTGTTTCCTCTTCCTCCTCGTCCATGCAGCTTCTACAGAAGTCGTTTGCGTAGACCCCTAGCCTCAAAGCATGTCTACCTATGAGGCAGTGTTCTGTTATGACTCCAATTGTAGAGCTTATATTTTGTCTGTTCAGGGAAATCAAGCCTTTTGACCGTTTCAGGTCCAAAAATGGCTGTTCTAAAAACAAAAAAAGCTTCCAGACTCTCTCAGATATATTTTGCACACGTACATAAATCCAGCCTCTTCGAAGTGTGCATGAGCACAAATTGATGTTGCAACGCAACTCTGTGAAAAGTGAAAACAACAATCATTTGTCACTCGTGTAATGCAGTTGAATAGAACATGATGTTCTGTATGGATAATTTGCGAAACTGGTTCGCCTAAGGAATAATTGATTGATGGAATCTTACCTACAAACCAATTGCCACACACAATTTGCTTTTGACATAACCCAAACAGACAAGTAAATGCTGATTAATTTTATGCCTCGACAACTTTGGTTATCATCAATTTTGAAGAACCCACAACCAAATGGTCATTAAACTGTATGGATTGATTTTCCTTTCCCACTGAGGAACTCAGTTGCTCTTGTTTGTTTATTTTAATTAAAGGACAGTTTTTAAGTTGAATTGACACTTGAAAATCAATAAGGAAAACCTAAAACGCATTGGTTTGATAAAAACAATCTCTACCGGCAGTCGTTAAGTCAAGGGCAATAGCTCTAAAGATGAGTAATTTCAAACGACAATTCAGACACTTTGAGTTTTCGGTCTCTGTTTTCCTGTTTAATTCCAAGGATATCCATGCAAAGTAATCATAAATTTGAACACTTATTACACCATTATTATATATGTAAGGAAGAAGCCATCGTGGCACATCGTTATCAAAATTCCTCCCCACTTGATGGCTGTGGATGTAGATTGGGGATAAGATTATATAAAATATGGAATTTGTAACGAGGGAATACCATCCAAGTGATTGAAGATGAAAATTTAAGGATGAAATTGAGGAGATGTTTGTCATGCTTAAAAAGAATAATTTCCTGGATTATGTCACAGTGACCATGTTTGTTGTTTGTATGGATCAACTAGCTTACATCACTGACCCACTTTGATTATAAAGTACATGTGTTGTTGAGAATTCATAGCAATATTTTCAAGAGAGTAGTCTAAGAAGTTTAAAGCTTAAGATAAAAGATTACTATAAACTGGCATGGCAAAAATCATTCTCACATTTGATTTTTTTATCAAACAAATCTTTTTAAGACACGATTAGTTGAGAAAAGTGATATTTTCTCGATGTTTGCAAAGTAGCCTTCCTTGGGTTGTGATTCAACTGGAATATCTGTATTCTTTAGAAATTTTTCCGATTTTTGAAAGAAATAGAAGTTTCGTGGAACCTTATCTGGAGTATACGGAAGATCAGGGATAGTGCAGCAGTTCGTGGCTCAATATGAGCAATTTTTATTTTCAATTTCAATTTCAATTTATTTAAAATCAATGTTCAAGTAAGACTTTGTCTTTTATAGTACTTAAACAATACGGATTATAAAAAATAAATAATAAAATTTTCATTCTTAAATTAAAACTAAAATAAACGAAAATGATATGTGATAGCTTTTTTGAAGTTTTGTATCCCTAATATCCTTTTGATGTTAATCGGTAAAGAATGCCAAAGCTAAGTTGCATGCACAATGAAGAGCCGTGAAGAATTCAAGTAGTTGAAGCTTGTTACTAAGAGATTTGTAGTTCGAACAGATTGGGTGAATTGTAGTTTACAATAAAGGTATAATGGTGCCTTATTTTGTATAATTTTGTGTAAAAATATACAAAATCTAGCATCGAGAAAGTGATGCAAAGAACATCCAAGTACTAATTGATGATAGTAAGAGATATGTTCGTGTCTCCGTAGATCATATACATATTATCTTAACATGTCATTAAAAGCCAAAAGCAGTTTATGCTGAGAATGAGAATCAGGTTTACAATAGACGACACTTGCGTAGTCGATTAATGGTAAAAGTAATGTTTTTATTAGTCTAAGTTTTGTGTTTATTGGCGTAATGGTAGAAAAAGGCCATAGTTTACGTAGTCCACAATAGATACTCCCAACTGTGTGGTTTATATGATTTTCGGCTGAAAGTGTTCTATTGATTTTGAACCCAAGGCTTGTAACATTGTCCACAAAACTAAGCTGAAATAAGGAGAGGAAGATGGGAGGTAAGAGTGAGGTATCAATGTGCTTTTTAGAGATTGCAATAAGTTGAGTCTTATTCGGATTAAGTGTAAGTCCATTATTAAGTGACCATTTCGAAATTGCCATTAGATCTTCGTTCATTCTGCTTATTAAGTCTTCCTGTATACCAATAGGCCGTGACAGGTATAACTGTACATCTTCAGCATAAAGATGTACCACAAAATCCGAGCAAACAGTTGGTAGATCATTAATGAAAGCACAAAACAGTAAGAGTCCTAAAATAGAACCTTGTGGAACACCCATAACCAAGGTCAAAGAATCTGAATGTTTATGAGCAATATTTACTTTTTGGCGGCGATTGTACAAATTAGACTATATAAGATGCATTGCTCTCTCATGAAATCCAAAGTAGTACCTTAACTTCTGGCAAAGTAAATAGTTGTTGACTCTGTCAAAATCCTTTGAAAAATCAAGCAAACATAGAACAGTTAGGTTGTCCAAATCATATTCACATCTTATATCATCTAGGACTTTGATTATAGCAGTTTGGGAACTATGATCTGCCCGGAAGCCCGACTGTAATGGTGATAGTAAGTTAAATCTCTTAAAATGATTCGAGATTTGTGTTGCTAAGATTTTCTCAAAGACTTTTGACAGACATGGAAGAATACTAATAGGACGAAAATCTGCACAACCGCTAGGGTTATTTTTCTTGGCTACAGGAATAACCTTGGCTATTTTCCAACTTTCAGGGAACAATACAGAAATTTAGCAATTGCGTCAATGTACTTAAGACAAAGGGTATAATCATTTTGATGAAACCCAATGGAACTCCATCCTCTCCTATAGCATCAGATTTGATAGATCGAACGCTTTCAAGAACTTCAAATTCAGAGACAGTAACAAATTCAAAAACAGTTGACGAGCTACACATGATTTGATTATTTTGTTCAAATTCAAGGTTCTGACCGTCTTTCAGAACAAAAGTGTCATTTAAATCATTAGGGTCAGGATATTTTGAGTTAAAAAACTTTTACGATTCCAATGAACGAAGATTACTCCAAAGCTTAGGAGAAGACTGGTTTGGATTAGTTTTGAACAAATATCTTTTTTGGATCTCGAGTAACAAATGTTACATATTTCTAATCGACAAAAAGTTTCCCAATTTGCATCAGTAGGACTTTGCTTTCACTTAGAGTATGACTTCTTCGATTTTTTATTGCCCTTTTAACATCAGAAGTAAACCAAGGACAATTCTTGCAACGCACTGACAGTGTTTTAATAGGAACATGCTTTTCAAATAGTTCAAAAAACATGGATTGAAAGCAGTCAATTTTATCAGTAGAACTAGTAAAATTGTGACAAAAATGCCAGGGGAACTGTATTGCATCATTTTGTAAGGCAAGGCTATCAACTGATTTAAAATCTCTAAATTGAAAAGTTATGGGAGTCGGCACACGGGAGAAATCGATGTTGTAAGTGCAAAACAAAAGATCGTGGTCAGATACACCATCCAAAGAAATTTGGTCCTGCAGAAAAACATTAGAAAGATCAGAAACAATCATAAGGTCAAGAAGACTAGGAGTTGTGTTGGGCGCAAAACGGGTTGCATAAACGTTCGATATATGCAGTCCGTTTGTAGCAATTAAGTCTCTTAGCTGGTTCGCTCGAGTATCCCAAAGTAAGAGATCTGCATTAAAATCACCACAGATAATAATGTATTCATATGAGGGCATATTGTTGTAAGGCAGCAAAAAACTCCTATTTGGATTATATCCTACGATATATGGCGATATATAAGAGATGGAATTGGAGTAGTGAGCCGGTTCATTATCATGGTCGTTCAAATGAGGAACTTTACTCTTCAATTAGGCACTTTACCAGTCGAAAATGGTGGACATCACCTTTCCGGCCGATAGGACAGGCTTCGTCTGCTTCTGAGCACGTTTTCAGGCTAACGGCTATATGGTCTCTGTTGTCAGCGACAACAGTTGTTGTCAGTTGCACTTGGTTGCAAACAACAGCTTGTTTATACCCGAAATTAAATGCGGATCCTTGTCGATGTATCAATTGTCTCGCACACCTTCAATCGGGGGCGGTCTGGCAAAACAAGGATTTTTGTCAAAATATCCTCAGTTGTAGCCTTTTACAGGGCCCTGGACGTTATCCAAAAACCGACACTCACAAAATTAATTTATTTTATTAATTTAAAATTAATTGGATATGTGCCTTAAATTTGTCCCAAGTTGTCTTCTTCCTTAGATTTATTTTTAGATTTTTTTTTAAACTTTTTTCTTTCCATACGATAACTTCAAAAAATTTAAACCAATCCACTTTTGGGGTCTTACTTACCTACTTAAAGTGGCGCAACAGTCCGTTGTGGACTTGTGCCTCAACCAACAGTTTCCGCCAGGCAGCTTGGTCCCTAGATAGCTCTCTAGAGTTTTGTACTCCAAGTTGTTTGAGACCCTCTTCTCCTCTACTCCTACGTCCCTCGAGATAGTGTCGAAGATTTTCCGGGACGGACATTGGTGTCCATCTGATCTAAACGACCGAGAAATCTGAGTCTCTTGACCCTTTTGGCAAGGTCCACGTTGTTGTTCAACCCGTAAAGTTCACAGTTGTATCTTCTTCTCCATTCCCCGTCAATGCACACGGGGACAAAAGTGCCCCGACGAACTTTCTCCTCGAAACAGCCTAAGGCACATCATCAACGTCCATGCTTCTGTACCATTCAGCAGGACTGGGATGATGATAGGATGTTACAAAGTTTTACCTTAGTTGATCGAGAGACGGCTTACGGCGTGTTTATAGCGGAGCCTAGGTAGAAAAACTCCTGTACTACCTCGAAGTTGTATGCGTCTATTGTGACGTTCTATTCGAGCGGTCGGTGTTGGGTGTAATTCCTCGATGACAGCATATACTTCGTTTTTCCCTCATTTACCGCTAAACCCATTTTTGCCGCTTCTGTCTCAATTCTCTCAAAGGTGCCATTGACATCACGCTGTGTTCTTCCCATTATATCAATATCATCGGCGTACGCGAGAAGTTAATCAGATTTTTGGAAGATAGTACCTTTGGTGTTGTTGGTGGAGTTTTGCACTATATCTTCTCAAGAACGATGTTAAAGAAATCGCACGAAAGTGCATCGCCTTGTCTGAATCCTTTTTTGACGTCAAAAGATTCCGCAAGCTCGTTGGCAACCTTGATGGAGCAGCGTGTGCTCTCCATCCACATTTTGCACAAGCAAACGAGCTTGGCAGAGATGCCAGAACTAGACATATGTAGTATTATACAGTAAGGCTCTGTAGATGCTGTCATACGCGGCCTTAAAATCGATGAAAAGGTGGTGGGTATGGGTATCGATTTGGAGTTCTTAAGTCTTTTTCAGGATCTGCCGCAAACTGAAAATTTGGTCGATGGTTGACTTTCCTGGCCTGAAGCCGCATTGATAAGGACCAATCAGATTGTTGATGAAAGGCTTCAGACGTTCACATATTACGGCAAAGAGGATCTTGTAGGCGATGTTAAGTAGATTGATTCCTCTGTAGTTGGCGCATTTTAGAGGATCTCAGTTTTTCTATTCCGATCGTCTCCTGCCGCTTTGAACAGCTCGGCAGCTAGAACATCTGCTCCAGCTGCTTTGTTGGATTTCAGCCGTAAAATTGGCGTTTTCACTTCTTCTAGGTCGGATTCACGGAATTGTTGGCTATCATTGTATCCGTTGAAAGGCTCCTACCTGACGGCGCGATTTTTTTTGTCGTCGACATTATACAGTATACAGAAGTGGTTTTTTTCAAATCCCAGCATTGACTGCGATTCACTATGATGTTCCCTTGTTTATCTCTGCAGGCATCGGTTCTTGCTCAATGACTTGGGACAGCTCTGCATTCTTCGTCAAACCAGGGATTTGCTTTGTGGCTGCATGAAATTCAGCATAATGGTGGCATCTCTAACTGCTTTTTGGCAATGTTGCCACTAGCCCTCTATACTTGATGTTGGCAGTATAGGACTCCTTAAGAGGTTACTTGACAATCGATCAGAAATAGATCTTGCGATCTTTTGCAATTGTAGCCGTCAACGTTGAATTTTCTTGCTGTATTTCCTTGTTTTGGCCGTTTGGGGTCGAAGGAAGTAAAATCCAAACGAGAAATACTTTGACCAAATTAATTGAATATTCTGCTTTTGAAATGAAATCATTTAAAAACTTTGGTCTACCTGTTCAATGTGCAACAAGCTTTTCCTAAAACACAAAATTCGTTGAAAATGTGATAAATCCAATTCCTTTATTCATTGGAACCAAAAGCAAGTTGCGTCACAAGATTCGTATCTCATTTCCTCTCTTTCCAAAATATAGATATTTATATTAAGAGTTTAACATTTAAAAGGATAGAGGATCCCAAATGGCAAGTATTATCTTAATTATGAACAGTCATCAACATCAATAACATTGCTAATCAGTTCCTTGAAATTTAAGGAATATCATCACCTTGACTAATAAGTCCCTTTCAATCCAAGCACTTGAATAAAGTGGCAACTCCTACTTCATTCATTTGTGGTTGATGAACCAAAAATGGAGATAAGGCTGAACAATTATGGATTGGCCTTAAAAAGTTAAAACAAATAAGTTTAATTTTAAACATAAGTTAAAGTAATGGTTAGTCTTGAAATAGAAATCATGACATTTAATTAGGTTCACTCAACTTTGATCAATTGACAGAACAGCTGGTTGGCTTTTGAGTAAAAGGAAGCACTTGGATGTATACATTTGAGATTATAATCTACTTTAATATTATAATTGATGCTTGACGAATTATGTCATTTAAAACGAAACATTGTTAATTGACTTTAGAAAGGTTTAATTGAGTATCGGAATTTTGTTAATTTAAAAGGAAATTGGTGAAAGGTGAAAGCTGTTGTTTAAAAAAAAAAGAAGGGAAATGATGACATTAATCTACTAAGGAACCACCTTCAACTGATATTTATTTGTCCATATAAGAAGCTTGTTGGTGTTTAGGAACTTATGTTTCATGCGGTACCCTTGGCACCCAAATTTTGATCTTTAGTTGAACTGTTGAACTCGAAAAAAAAGAACCCGGAGGTATGCTTTGCTCTGATGGATTTCAATAACCTTGCGCTTGGGTTAAAACTCAATCATCGTTGAGGTACGCGGTGTTAACCGCATACCGTGATGAGTAGGCATTGATACATTAATACCG
Organism: Sphaerophoria rueppellii; assembly: GCA_920937365.1. NCBI lineage: Eukaryota > Metazoa > Arthropoda > Insecta > Diptera > Syrphidae > Sphaerophoria > Sphaerophoria rueppellii. The sequence goes on along the minus strand of CAKKXW010000022.1, from coordinate 49,711 downwards.
ACGACTACTATACATGTCTAACTGCGTAAAACAATAAGTTAGGAGTTAAGTCTAGATATAAATACCTTTAGCTTAAAGAAAGACTTCCGAAAATAAAACAGTTATTTATATTTTGGCTTAACTTATTTATTATATGCGTTTCCTTGTCATATTAAATGGCATAAAAGAGCTTTGATTTTTGCGTTTGCTTTGATTATTATTAGGAACGACGTCAATGTCAAAAGTCAATTAGGTTACCGGTGAAAAATAAGAAATGTATGGCAAATTCGACGAACTCGGTTTTTATTGATTGATTTGATTTTATATTGACTTTGGGATTTATTTCTTGGTTGATTTTTGATGCCGTGTTTATTTGATTTGTCACCCTTATTTATTGAAAAACAAAAAATGGTCTGCTTGTTAGAAACTTTGTTTTTTATCAAGTTTCATAGTTCAACACGATGGATACAGAAAATGTTATTCCTGTGAATTTTCTTCAACTTAGACTGAGGTTAACTCGTCATATAACCTAGGGGTCGTTGCCACAAAGCACAAAATTCGAATATAGAGGAGCGAAGCCGAACCACTGACTACTGTCAATTTCCAATATTTTTGAATGAGAGAAATGGCATCACAAATGACACAAAAAGTGAACTTTTTGATGTGATTTCTTTGTCTGAAATAAAAGACAGTAGCTAGTTTTTTATTTTGTTTGTTATTTGCAAGCAACATCTACATCAATTGGTGCTTGAAGAAACTTTTGAGTGATGTTTGGTGTTTGCAGCAGCGCTACCACTTTTGTGGACGGATTGCACAAGTACAAAATTCTTCGCCAACTCTGTACTAGGAGTTGAAATTAAATGTCGCAAATAACAATTAAGATATTTAACCTGGAAGCAAAAAGACACGAGGCAGAATTAACAATTAACAGTGGTAACAAATCATCCCCACAAAAGTGAATATGTACGTTTGTTCAATAGAATATGACTGCTATCAGATTGCTTACAAATCACGGATTATTTTATTCACAGCAGCTTTAATTAATTTCTTATACCTATAAATCCAAAAGTCAAAATAGAAAAATGGAAACAAAACATCTTTTACCACCATAAAAATCATAATTATTTGTGAAGCTTTAAAACGAAAGAAATATTGGAAACTTCTTTTTTGAGTCGCTTCATACAAAAACTTCCGATAAAAACATCAAAGAAATTTTCAATAAGAAGACGAAGATTGGGAATGTAGAAGAACAATTCAAATTTTGCTGATCCTTAAAATTATTTTGGACTATCCAATATAAAGTTCGGTTGCGTGGTTTGAACTCGGAACTTGGCTAAACATTTATAAGTTTCCTCTTAATCATATAATGACTTATTACAAATTCCGGCCATATACCTATTTTTATTCTTCACAAAATATGAGTCAATTCATGTGCCTCCCGTTCGGGATATGAATACTAGAATAGACCAAATTAGCAATAATTATCAGTCTCCGTCCAGTACAAACCAGGAGGCAAGTATCTGTTGCTTACCGCAGCAAAATAAAAGCAAAACCGTTGCTAACATAGCAAACACCAAGTAGTTGCCAACCGACCGCCAAAGAGTACACAGCACGGGCAGACAACCTATAAATAGCCAGCTGCCAGCTCTAGTGAAGTCAGTGGGAGCCAGGCACGAGCAGACGTGTGCTCTCAGAGTAATAAGTATTAACCGGACATAGACTTCCCAGACTAGTTGTATTGTCATTTATACTAACCCATTACCAGATTCTTCTGCGATTTACCGGATATGTCCGTGATTTACCAGATTAGTTCATGATTTACCAGGTTCCTTCGCGATTTACCGGATTCGTCCGCGATTTACCGGATTAGTCCGTGATTTGCTACTTCCTAGACCAGTGGTAAGTGGTCTTGGTATTTATTCTAACCCATTTTCAGATTCGTCTGCGATTTACCAGATCCGTCCGCGATTAACCAGATCCATTCGAGATTTACCGTTTTCATCACTGATTTACCAGATTAGTCGATTTACTGGATTCGTCCGTGATTTACTAGATTCGTCTGTGATTTACCAGATTCGTCTGTGATTTATCCAATTCGTCTGCGATTTACCATATTTGTCCGTGATCTTCCAATAGACTTCTCCCAACCAGTGTTAAGGAGCCCTGCCGTTCATATTAATCCTTCACAAGTAAACCTAGCCGTTTGTTACTCTCTTTCGCACCGCACCTACACCGAAGGGAGCTTCAGACGGCGCAACAACAGAATTGTACAGTTAAGAACAACCTAGATTTACGAATAAAATAAACTATTGTAATTGAATAAGGAAATAAATAAAGAATTGACCAAGTTCTGGTACACTTCAATCCAAAGGAAGACTGGCGAGCTTAAATCAGCCTTATACAAAGGTACATCACAATCACCATCCATTATGGTAACAAAAGAACAAACGTATTACATTATTAAACGCCTCTCCACACCACTTAATAAGAGTAAGACTAAGTCTGTCGAAGCTTTTTAGTCACAATACGAGTTTTCAAAAAATTATAGTTATTTAGAAGAAATCATTGCAAGTCATTTAGAATGTAAATAACCAGAATATAGTTAAAGCTAAATGTCTTTAAGGTATAAATCCTTGTAGCTATAGGCTCATAATGCCTTTCATCGCCTTTGATCTATTCTATTGACAAAGTTACAAAAGTATTTTATTGCTGTGTTTCACGATGAGATATTATAATAAGTCAATATTCCGCAGGCAATCACCAGCAGCTATGTTGCTGTTTTCTTATCGCCTTGATTAAATCCAACTGGGAAAATTAAATTAAGGAAGTTTTCCAAACACAACTCTGTAGGAGAAAATCAAGAAATGACAAAATATGGTTGTTTGTTACTATCGCTATTTTCTTATTTCCAAAAAATAGAAACTGAACTCTGTTTGAAGCTGCAAATAAAAAATTCTAAAGCACGCCCTGAAGTGCTATTGTTGAGGGGAATTACTTGAGTTGAAGGTCACATTAAGGAAACTGGCAATTTCTTTTTTTTTTTTTCTTATTTTTAATATGGTTTGATTGTATGAAGGAAATGTAAAAATATGAAGAACAAACTGTTATCTTTGTCAAGGGATTATAACAGGAATGAAGAAAATTTATTGCTTAAAATACATATATCAATTGCTGACGTGCATTTTTTATAATTTCCGAGTAATTCCTTATGACTACTTTAAATGAAATAAAACTAGACTTATTTTGATTTCCTGTTTCAAATTTCCAGTTCCAGATTTTAATGAAAAAAATAAATAAATAGAGTGGGGCAACAGCTCTTGAAGAGCCAAGGCCTAAGTGGCTTACTCTCATCAACAATTCTCTAGGTGCGTTTGAAGAATTGAGGGGACCTACAATTTAACGCCGATTCCGAAGGGCAAAAGTTGAGAAGCACTTTTTCATAACAGATTAATACTCTTGGAAGTTTTGTCAATTCTTCGCAAGAGGCAGTGCCCGTGAAAGCAGCCAACGCACCTAACCACTAAGCTACGGACACTACACTTTAATGAAACATTACAAAAATGTCACCGCGTTGCCTCACAAGCTGAACACATAACAGTGACAACCACTTACTTGCTACTTCTACCATTAAGAAGAGCCAAAGCCTAAGGAAAGGCATGAATGTTGGAACCTCGAAAAACCAAAAAGTGGGGAGACAGATGGTGGTCTTCAACCAAATTGACACACAGCTCACACTTCCGCCACCGATACAATCAAATTGGCGGAATCGGAAATTCTACAAACTCATTTCTTAAATACTTGAATGTCGCCTTCCAGTAAATCCTCATCATGGTATAGTAAACAAGTTTTTTTTTTCCATTTTGAGGGCCCTCATAAAATGACTTTCCCTTGAAGCTTAACACTGGAATTTGAATTTTTGGATGAAAACAAATTCAGTTGGAATATCCTTCGTGGCTTAAACTCTTCAACAATGCCATTGAATGGCTCGACTGAGATGAGAACCACTTGTCCGAGACAAGTGTAAGCTGTGTCGGCATTTCGCAAGAGGCGGTACCCATGACAAAACGAAATGAAACAAATTTGGAAGCTAAGGCCAACGCATACAAGCTGGTAAAGAACAATTACGTGTATTTTTTTGGGGCTTCACGTAGATCTTTAATGGCCTCCTCTTCGCCAACGTCCTGAAGTGCGTTTTGTTAGTAACAAGATTCAACAATAGTTAACAATCGTCAACAACTTGTCAATTTGAAACATTTCACCAAGTCGTTCTAAAACGCATTTTTAATGCGTCAAAAGTTAGAAAGTAACGATTCGTAACTATTTCCAACCCATCCCCAGGAGGTAATTTGAAAGTGTTGTTCTGTCAAATTCATTTGTTTGTTTAGGTACATTTTGAAATTGAGCATTTGTGCTTTTTTGAAAGTTTTTGTAGCAGCATTAATGAAAATGGAGATAAGATATGATTTTTGTTTTCCTTTTTTGACAGTTCAACCCTAAGACGCGTAACTCCAAAGTTTTCTTTGTTGCAAGCCAACGATGGTCAACGATTGTTATTAACAGGAACGCACCACTGTAAAAGTATATTTGAAAACGTGATTCCCAATCATTTCTACCCTTGAAATTGTCGACTTTTGGTGTTTTTATTTGGTATCTGAAAAAAACCATTATGGTTTTCAAATCAGAAGAGAATTTTCTTCTTTTCAGAATCAGAACTGTCACTCTTGCTCAATTGAACGCATTCAGAATCCTTTTTTTTTAACTTCCAGATTGTTCAATTAAAAAGGCCATTTATATTTTATGTCAATCTAAGCCCGTGTGTTAATTGCGTTAAACTGTGTATTAAAATTTGATGTTTGGTTAAAACTTGACATTAGAAATGGATTAAAATTTAAAACTTATCTAACTGTAGGCGCGTCTTATTATCCTCCTCCATATGGGTTAATTTTTTGGACACATAACAGCAAGAATCTGAATTCTTATCATGGCGGATAGATGGAGAGTTTGATACAAGGAAGAAGTTGTTGTAGAAAGATTTATTAATATCAGCTGCTCCAACCCTTTTTTCAATTTTTTGTGGTTCAAGTTTTCCGTAAATAAGCACATCATTCACTATTGCTTTCTTTATCGAAGCCCAAATTTGGACAGGGCTTCAACTTTTCGTGAATTTGACGCTCTGTCTGACTCCATTCAAAGAATTGTATCCCTGTATCCTCACACTGAAATCGTTATTACGGGCGATTTCAATGTACACAATTCTTCGTGGCTTCTCCATTCGGGCCAGACAACACCCGAAGGAATGAGTGCTGAGATCTTTGCTGAGTTTAACCACCTAACTCAGCTTGTCACCAAGCCCACTCGAATATCGGACATTAATGGCGAAGCGGAAAATACTCTTGACTTGTTTCTTACGTCTGACCCTGATAAATACACTATCAATGTATGAACACCTCTAGGCAGATCTGACCAAAGTATCATATCTGCAAATTTCTCGTGTCAAGCTAATCCAGTTAGAGAAAGCGCTCCGAAGAGAACCGTGTGGCAATACGAGAAAGCGAACTGGAACAGTCTTAACAACTTTTTCCGGATCTTTAACTGGTCACTATGCTTCCTCGATACTCCAGCGCAGATATGATTACTAACATGATTATTTTGGGAATGAAAACTTTTACCCCGAATAGGGTTAAAAGCATCAAACCCAAGGAAAAGTCATGGTTTGATTCAAGCTGAAAAGAGGTTATCAGGGAAAAAGAAGTAAAGTTCCGGTGTTTTAGAGCCAACCCATTTGAGGAAAACCGGAACAAGTTTAAACAAGCCAGGCCTGCAATGCCCAAATTCGGCGGACCAACTTTTTACATGACCAAAAATTAAGGCAAAAAATACTGCAATGTCGCAAAGGCAGTAAGAATTTTTGGTCATTTGTTAAAAAATATGAAGAATTCTTCTTCTTCCTCTGTTCCTACGGTCGTCGACAATGACACTCCAGTTGTTAGCTCGCTCGCGAAAGCGAACCTTTTTGCTAGGCTGTTCGCCGCCATCTCTTGGCTGCCAGAGAGTGTCATGGCTCCTCCAGTTCTTGAGCGCGTCAATGATTCCGTGGGACAAATCTTCTTCCGCATTCGTGGTGTGGCGAGAGTATTAAGGGATCTCAACATATATAAATCCACTGGTCCGAATGGTATCCCCGCTATTATTCTGAAGAGGTGTTCTTCCTCGCTGGCAAAATCCTTGCGTAAGCTTTTCTATCTATTCTAGTCTTCTGGGCTCGTTCCGAGCAGTTGGAAAACAGCATTTGTCCAGCCAATCCCAAAAAAAGGCGAATCTTCTTCTCCCTCTAATTATCGTCCGATTGCACTTACGTCCCTTGTTTCTAAGGTCATGGAAACGCTGATAAACTAGCAGCTCAAGAAATATCTCGAAGATCGAAAGATTCTTAATGACCGGCAGTATGACTTTCACAGCAACAGGTCCACTGGTGATTTGAAGGTTTATCTCACCGAACAGTGGAACAAATCTTTACATCGTTTTGGAGAGAGTAAGATTGTTGCACTTGATATTTCAAAGGCATTTAATAAAGTCTGGCGTCTTGCTCTTTTATCGAAAATGCGTGCCTTCGGTATCGATGATTCCCTTCTTCATTGGATTAGAAACTTTCTTTCGAACCGTTCAATACAAGTTGCATTGGACGGATTCAAGTCCGAAGCCCACAATATAAATGCTGTTGTGCCCAGGGCTCCGTTTTGTCTCCAACCCTCTTTATCATTTTCATTTATGATCCCTTGTCTGTTACTTCTAATCCAATAAATTGCTTCGCTGACGACAGTATCCTTAGCCTCTCATATTCGTTTCGAGATTCACATCCCTCCTTCTCGGATGTGGAATTGCAACGACAAAATAGGATAAGCTCATTAAACTCTGACTTAAACAGCATTGTACAATGGGGAATTAAAAACAGTGTAGAGTTTAATGCTTCGAAAACTCAATGCTGTCTTGTATCGTTGAAGCGAGATAAACCTCCTTGCAACTGTCCATGAGTGGCACTTGCTTCGTATGTGCTTCACTCTTTTGTTCCGAGCACATACGCGATGTCGCCAAAAATACCACAAGATGTTTGGGTTTCTTAAGACGGTGCAAGAAATATTTCTCCCCGTCAGAAATGGCTATTATCTATAAAACCTATATCCGTCCAAAGCTTGAGTACAATTCCCACCTTTGGGCTGGTGCTCCAGCTACTTACTCAAGCCTCTTGGATGGAATATAAAAAAGAGCTGTCAGAATGATTGGTGACACAGACATCGCTAACTCATTCACTTCTTTAGACCACCGTCGTAACGTTTCGTGTCTCTCCTTGTTCTATCGCTACTTTTACGGTAATAGCTCTAGTGATTTAGCCAGTTGCATTCCTCTCCTCAAAGAATTCGACCGTAATACTCGCGCTTCTAGGAATGCCCAACAGTTTACTCTCGAGCCCAACTTCGGACGTACTCTCAAGTAAAGAGAATCGTTTTTTAGCCGTACTACTTAATGTCGAACTCTCTTGCACACTCTGTCTTTCCCAGTCATTACAATTTTCAAGAATTTAAGACCAATGTACACCGACACTTCCTTTCCAACCCCTTCTCTTCTTCCTAATGCACTCACTGTGTCTCTGGCATAAAAGGAGTATAAAAATCTCTTGAGTGGGTGCAAATTAAAAAAAAAAAGCCATATTAATGGAAAAACTTATTTCATAAAGCCATTTGATAAGAGTCAATTCAATTAGAATTAATAAAAACAATTTGTTTGTTGAAAAGCAAAATAAAATCTAACTGAGAGTTGCGTCTTGGATAAAAACATAGCTGGCACTTCAACCTTCATAACTCAGATAGTTTTATTATCACGGGGTAATCCATATGGGTTTGTGAGGATAATAAAACGCAGCTTTTATCTGTCAATTTGTACAGCAGTTGTTACATAAAACGTCACAAAATGGACCTGAGGGTTGCGTCTCGGATTTAAAAAACCTTAGCAAATACTTCAACCTTACAGAGCTCATATCTCAGATCATTAGGTTCGCGTAGCAAAATAATTCTTCTAAACCCCATTAGTGCTGTCTTCTTTTTAATATTTCAAAGTTCTATCGCTCCACTGTTATTTTTTACTGGTCTTTTTATCGACTGCAATCCTAATTGTTCTTGTTTGTCAAGAGAAAAATTTTGCTGTTATCAGTTATCAGCTGTGAAAACTGATTTTCGAGTGCTACTTCACGGAAAAAAACAACTTTTTAAAATTGGAAGTATTGTTTAAAGTTTTTCTACAGCTTTTTCGCAATATGATATTACATCTGCAAAATCGAGAAAAATAAGTAAAACAGTGTTTATTTGTACCTTTTCTTAACTTTGTTCTTTAAAAGTCTTGTTTTGAACTCGAAATTATTTAACCTGGAAAAATAAAAAAATTGTTTGTTCAGGGAAATTTCTGAAATCATGAGGGAAATTTCATAGCTCTACGAAAATATTGGTTCAAAAAAACCTTTTTAACGCAATTCACACAGCAAAGGACTAAATTTGATCCCATTTTTAACCAAACTTCGTATTTAAACCGAAGTCAAGTTTCAATACACATTTTAACGCAATTTGCACTCGGCCTAAGTGATCAAATCCTCTACAGAAGCATTATTCCAAAGGTGTCCAATACCAATCCCAATTATCGCCTTGATATCAATCATGACTAAAAATTATCTGTCTTTGGAAGATCTAGACATTAGGAAAACTTTCACCGCTGTCGACTCAGGACCCTATCTATATTGATAGAATTGTCCGAAATTGTTTACACAAATTTAAGAAGCTTTTTTCTGTGTGGTATCATCACAGAAGGATTGGACGACATTTAATGTTTCTTTTGGTTTCAAGTCGTTCATTTATCTTATCCCACTTCCCACATTAAAAAATAGCTACAATCTGAATTTTGCAGGAATTTTGCAAAAGTGGAAATATAGTCCTGTTCATTTAACCGTGCTTACAATTTGGTTCATATGCTGAGAAGACAGGACGTATGCAGAATCTTCTTTAAAATGTTTACTGTTTTCTAATTCCAATAAGTACTTAAGTCAAGAGCTTGAAAGGAAGGTGCTTAAGTCAAGAGGAAGGTCATCACGTCTGAGTAGATCTAGAAGTGTTTATGATTTCTTCTTCCTCAAAAGTACATTTCTACAGAATTGTTATTTCTCTATTTATTATTACTATATCGTTATTTCTTGTTTCTAAGATTTTCTGCTTAAACCTTTCAACGTTATTCTGAACAATGCATTTTACTCTGACTATCCTTGTCAACAATTAAGACGACATTTTCTTTAAAAACATCATTTATGGGCTTCCAATATAGCACAAAAGATGTGAAAAGGGTGAGAGCCTCCCATTATTTGGAATTCGGAGTGACAAGAAAAATCTGGGATCGAGGGATATAAATAAATCAAGGATAAAATCTGCAGTCTTTTGAACGATACACATTGAATAAAGAATCATTCCATATTGATTTGAATAAGGTTCTACTCATGCCTCGAAGAAAAAATGTCAGTTCTATAATAAAACAAAGATTTGAAATTGCTTTGAAAAAATCGTTTGTTTTGAATGCGGAACGATAAAAAGGGAGATCCTTGAACAAAAAACAAAAAAAAACAACACATTTGCTTTCTTTTAGTATTTAAACTGGTAATTGACTGGAAATGGGTATGGTTTAAGAAGTGTCAATGCAAAATGCAGAGTTGAGTTATTTCTTGTTTTTATCTTGGAAAGATTTATCTATTGATTTTTTTGGAGGAGTCAGTTGTTTTTTAACATAACCGTTGTTTGGGTTTGATGACAAGAACCGTAATTTATGTAAATGAATGGATCAAGTTGAGTGTTTGGTGCCGATTCCAACTGCTGTCATAGTGGGCACTATCGAAAGCGAAATTGGTGATGTATGCAAGGGGTGAATCAAAGAGAAGTTTTACCGGGAACTATACGAGCTGCATCAGGATGTATGGACAACAATGCACCGGTCAATTACATCTCTGTCCCCCTATGCTAAGATTTGAAACGTCCAGGAGAACCAAACATCCGTTATTTTCAGAACTTTCCCCAAGTGTCTTTTAATAGTATCACAATAGAATATAATAAAATTGTACAGTTTATGTCTCACCTTAAAGAAGACTGAAACCCACAATATAAATGCTGGTGTGCCCCAGGGCTCCGTTTTGTCCCCGACCCTCTTTCTCATTTATATTACTGATCAGACAAGAGTCTGTTACTTCTAATCCACTAAATTGTTTCGCTGACGATAGCACCCTTAGCTTTTCGTATTCTTTTCCAGACTCACATGCTGCAAGTTGTTTACGTTTCTTAAGACGATGCAAGAAATTTTTGTCCCCTTCTGATCTGGCTATCATCTACAAAACGTACATACGTCCTAAGCTTGAGTATAACTGTCATGTCTGGGCTGGTGCTTCAGTGACATACTTAAGTCTTCTGGACAGTATCCAAAAAAAAGCATTGAAGATGATTGGTGATCATACCATAGTCGAGTTATTTACATCGCACGAACATCGGCGTAATGTCACATGCTTCACCTTATTTTATCGTTACTTCGACGGTATATGCTCTAGTGAAATAGCCAGTTGCATTTCTCCCCTTAGGATAATCCACCGTAATACCCGCGCCTCAAGGCATGCCCATTAGTTCACCCTTGAGACCAACTTCGGACGTACTGTAATGTAAATAGTATCATTCTTTAGCCGTACTACGTGAATGTGGAACTCGCTTCCACACTCTGTCTTCCCCAGCCATTGTAATATTCAAGAATTCAAAACCAATGTTCACCGACGGTGACGTGAAATAACGCCCGACGAAATAAGGCCCCATCTTAAAAGGGGACTTATTTCCATGTTGAAATTGAAATAACACCCGGCAGGCCTTATTTCAATTGCATTATGGAAATAAAGCCGCATTTTACATGGAAATAAGGCCGCATTTACAAAACACATAAGAAAACTTAAAATAGGGCCTGGTTTCCATGCCAACTTGGAAATAAGACCCCTTTTTACCGCTGTTAGCAAGCTCTTAAACAGAGATTTATTCTCAATTGCACCAATATGCTTAACAATAACTGTTGTTCAAATGTGAATAACATCTCTTTCATGATCTGTGTATCAGTTGTTTATGAAAAAGTGCAGTGATAAGTGCTCCATTTAAAAGAAAAAAAAAAGTATTTTGAAGAGTAAATGATGGAGAACAATTTTTTGATTATTTGCAAAATTTCAAAGTTTCAAAAATTTTAACGGCGGCGCAGTGTCATAAGTTCGTAAGTCATAAGTCCGTAAAGGACTTTTGACCCACTTAGGGTCAATGAACTGAAATATTACCCGAGACAAACTTTAATAAGAATTCAAGTACTGAGCAATGTTATTCGTAAAATTAAAATAAATTTCATATATAGTCATTCAGTAATCGAGTTTTAAGACTCTGATTTTTTGTTTTTAATCAATTGACCGTAAACATTAAGAAACTTAGTCATACCGAATTCAGTTCTCAACACTCTGAAAATAATGAAAAATCGCCCGATCTTTTTTATTAATATCAAAGCTTATTTTATTTGTCGAGCAAATAATTTTTCTAAGCTTTTACTGTTTCGTTCTATTTGAAAAGTAACCACTACACATTTACACATCCTGCATTTCAATGATTCAATCTGAGCATCTTTTTTTTATTCCGATTGAGGATGAGGATATAATGATAAAAAAGATTCAAGATCGATTTGGTTAGAATGCGAGAATCAATTTGGGGTGTGAAAATAAAAAAAATTCGCGCGAATTTCTTTATTTTCATACCCCAAATTGATTCTCTTTTGGGCAAATTTGTTTCCGCTCGCTTCGCATTCTTGTGCTTATAGGATGCCCTACTCCCACCGAACTTTGACATCCCATTGTGCTGAAGAACGTTTTATTTTTTCAAAATTAAATAGATTACTTTTACCAACTTAAAGGGTCGATAACAGAAAAGTGTGGACATTTTTTGTTTGACCATCAAAAAGAAAAAAATTAATATTCAACGAGCAGTTCAAACAGCAATAAAAAAAATTTAATTTTTTGCCTTTCTTGCAAGCATATTGTGACAAAGAAAGCGAAATATTATGTCTTAATTCTATTTCGTATCATAATAGGTTCATAAATTATTTTTTTTTTTAGTCTAGTTCATAAAAGAAAAAAAAATTATTAATTTTTGCCATATCTATTAAAATTTGATTTCTAAGAACTTATGGCTCTTTTTTTTGCTGACTTTTGACTCACTTACGTGGGTTATAAGTTCATAATCGATTTATGAAGGTTTGACCCACCTAAGTGGGTCAAAAGTCCTGTACGGACTTATGACCTACGGACTTATGACACTGCGCAAATTTTAACTCTCAAAAACTGAGCTTCAAAAGTGATTTACCTTTGAAAACTTTTTAGCATTGTATTTTGAAACTCAGTTTTTCGAGAGTTAAAATTTTTGAAAACTCGACTATGAAGGCTTTGCAACTTATCAAAAAAATCGAAGCTTAGCTTAACTAAAACAGAAAAACGAAATAAGGCCCCACGGGCTTTATTTCGTACTTGTAATGGAAATAAGACCCCAACCCTGGTAAGGGTCTTATTTCCATAAGAAATAGAAATAATGCCCTATCGGGCCTTATTTCGTCGGGCGTTATTTGACGTCACCTTCACCGACATCTCCTTTTAAATCCCTTATCCTTTCCCTAATACTCGCACTGTGCTCCAGTGTGTGTGGGCATAAAAAGGGTAATGAAAAGTTCGCGTTGGTTATAACAAAAAAAAAACGAACAATTCGGATGGACCATATATAATACCACTAGTGTAGGTCAGTTTAAGCTCTTTCCTTGACAAACATTTTTGATTTTTCATTGAAATCAAGCAAATTTCCTGCAGTCAAGAGTGCTTTTATAACTCCTGTATATAAAAAAGGAAACAAAAACAATTTTTGTAATTATAGACCGATTTCTAAGCTTTAGTGTATTCCTAAGTTGTTCTAGTAGCTTGTGACAATTTGGCATTTTTATTGTAGGAGTGTTATTTCTATTTGCAACCAACAGCATGGCTTTATGCAAAAAAAGCTCCACTTTTACAAATCAGCTTATTTTTTTTTTCTTTTGAATAAATGTTTACAGGCTTTGGAATGTGGCCACCAAGTCGATTGTGTTTAAAAGGGCTTCTCGAACCTCGAAGGCTTTTGATCAACTATCTCATGAGATTATCAAGTTTAAATTAATCTCTTCTGCTTTCCCACCTTTTTTAATTCCTTGGATTGTCTCTTATCTTGAAAATTGGTCTTATCAGCTTAAATTCAGAAATAGTTACTCTAAATCATACTTTGCTAAATCAGATGTTCCACAGGGTAGCCATCTGGGACCCCTTCTATTAGCAATAAATGATGCACCGTTATGTGTAAATAATAGTGAAATTCTTTTCTTGACTGCGATGATATGAAGTTCTATAAAAAAATAACTTCTGCAAATTATCGTATTTTACTATATAAAATGATAGTATAACCGTGTTACATTATGGTGTGAAAATATGTTAGATTTTATCAAACGGTTGTCAAAAGAATTCCGCGATCCCAATGTCAATTAAAATAAATAAATTGAATGGCGTGACAGCTCTTGAAGAGCCAATTTAACGCCGATTCCGAACAGCAAAGTTGAGAAGCACTTTTTCATGACAGATTGATACACTTGGACGTTTTGTCAGTTCTTCGTAAGACAGTGTCAAAAATTCCTTAGAACCGCCGTCGGCCGCTGGATACCGGACCATTCTCTTGCTCTTCTGCAGATTTTATGAATTCATTGCTTCAGTGTTCAAACTGAGAAGTTTCGAACCTTACAAATTTGCAGGTCTAGATCAAATCATTCCAGTGATATAACTTTGCCCATCATTCAGATAACTTTCTAAAGTTGTCTGGATCTGGTCCATATATCTCAGAGACGGAGGGGAGTATAGGTATTATTCATCACCAAGGCGAGCAAATGCCCGCATGCCAACCCTAAAGATCTTAGACCTTCAGCCTATGATCATTCATTCTTAAAACTCTATAACGATTGATCGATATCCATTTACTGAATATCATTGGTACGACACTATCTATGTCTCAGCATGCTCATCTACTGCAAAGGGAAATCGGTTAAAACAGCTTTGCATACTGTGGTATGAACTATCGAATACTCCCAAGAGCAAAAGTGTGTTCCTTTTATGTTTGCCTTCCTTTACATTGAGGTCGCTTTCAACAACGTTGACACATCTGCTATCATCGCATAATGGGGAGTGCTACTGACTAGACGTAATTAGCATTGCTTTTAATGGCAATGTCTTCCTGTTCAAGTTGAATGAAAGACTCGAAACACAAAGTGAGTTTATAATAGCTCTGATAACTGAATATTAACAGTATTAAGTGAGATCAATTTTATGTGTATAATGAAAATGTTCAAAAACTTAACATATCCTTAAAATTGTATTAAAAACATAGATACTTGCCTTTGAAAATTTAAACTTCACTCAACTTTTAATAAGTTAGAAAAGATTGTATGCAAGAAAGTGAGAAGACTTATTTGTTCTTTCCTTCCTACTTACCTACTTACTTAAGGTGGCGCTACAGTCCGTTGTGGACTTGGGCCTCAATCAGTCTCCGCCAGCTAGCTCGATCCTTAGCTAGTCGTCTCCAGTTTTGCACTCCAAGTTGATTGAGGTCCTCTTCCACTTGAAGTCCTCTTCCACTTGAGTGCGCCACCTGAGTCGCGGTCTTCCTCTCCTCCTACGTCCCTTGGAAATAGTGTCGAAGGCTTTCCGGGCCGGAGCATTGGTGTCCATTCGCTCTAAATGACAGAGCCATCTGAGTCTCTGGACCTTGACCCTTCTGGCCTCAATCAGTCTCCGCCAGCTAGCTCGATCCTTAGCTAGTCGTCTCCAGTTTTGCACTCCAAGTTGATTGAGGTCCTCTTCCACTTGAGGTCCTCTTCCACTTGAGGTCCTCTTCCACTTGAGTGCGCCACCTGAGTCGCGGTCTTCCTCTCCTCCTACGTCCCTTGGGAATAGTGTCGAAGGCTTTCCGGGCCGGAGCATTGGTGTCCATTCGCTCTAAATGACCGAGCCATCTGAGTCTCTGGACCTTGACCCTTCTGGCTAGGTCCATGTCGTTGTACAACCCGTAAAGATCGCTGTTGTATCTTCTTCGCCATTCCCCTTCAATGAACACGGGGCCAAAGATGACCCGAGAACTTTCCTCTCGAAACAGCCTAAGGCACTTTCATCGGATTTTGTCAGGGTCTATGCTTCTGCACCATACAGCAGGACTGGGATGATGAGTGTGTTGTACAGTTTTACCTTATTTGCTCGAGAGAGGGCTTTTCCACTCAATTGCTTTCTAAGCCCAAAGAAACAGCGATTAGCATGATCTCGGCGCTGGTGTTATTGGCCGTGTTTATAGCGGAGCCTAGGTAGACAAACTCCTCTACTACCTCGAAGTTATACGTGTCTATTGTGACGTTCTGCCCGAGCCGTCGCGTCGGTGTTGGGTGTCCTTCCTCGAAGACAGCATATACTTCGTTTTTCCCTCATTTACCGCTTAACCCATTTTTGCCACTTCTGTCTCAATTCTCACAAAGGCGCCATTGACATCACGCTGTGTTCTTCCCATTATATCAATATCATCGGCGTACGCGAGATGTTGAACAGATTTTTGGAAGATAGTGCCTCTGGTGTTGACGTTGGAGTTCTGCACTATCTTCTCAAGAACGATGTTAAAGAAATCGCATGACAGTGCATCGCCTTGTCTGAATCCTTTTTTGACGTCGAAAGATTCCGTAAGCTCGTTGCCAACCTTTATGGAGCAGCGTGAGTTCTCCATCGGCATTTTGCAAAAGCGAATGAGCTTGGCAGGGACGCCAAAACAAGACATAGCTTTGTACAGTTCGTTTCTGTAGATGCTGTCATACGCGGCCTTAAAATCGATGAAAAGGTGGTGGGTATCAATTTGGAGTTCAAAGGTCTTTTCCAGGATCTGCCTCAACATGAAAATTTGGTCGATGGTTGACTTTCCTGGCCTGAAGCCACATTGATAAGGGCCAATCAGATTGTTGACGAAAAACTTCAGACGTTCACATATTACGGCAGAGAGGATCTTGTAGGCGATGTTTAGTAGACTTAAAATAAAACTGCTGCGGATGGGCAACTGTGGATACGTTTTTTTGGGAAATCGAATTTGGCTGCAGATAGCGATGCCAAAAAATCACGCGTATTACTTCATTTAAAGATGACGGTTAATTGATGTGGTCTTGTACTTATTATTGAACAAAATCTTGTCTATGGATTTGTTTCTTTAGTCGATCTGGACTTCTCATCTTTAACCATAACAAAATTACTTTGATTCGGCAGATTAAAAAAAAAAAAACAACATCTCTACTCTCCATGATTTTATTTGTTGCAGGATTTATCAGCCGATATCTTTTATGACCTTCGCGATAGAATTTGAATAAATGTTCAACTGATTTCATATCAAACTTCTTGCGTTTCTGATCAGGAACGTGCACCATTGCAGTAGATCAAAAAATTCTTAAATAAGCCAAATTTCTATCGGTGATTTGTCTTCTAAAACGATGTAAGTTGCAGTTGCTATTGCCTCGGCCAAATATCTCAATTCTAATTTCGTATTAGTGATCATGCATAAGGCTTTCTCTGTTAACGTGGTAATTGTTCTTTCAGCTAATCCGTTCTGCTGTGGTGTGTATGGATTCGATGTTTGCCTTTCGATACCACAAGTACGAAACAATTTGTTAAATCTGCTGTTACGAAATTCCGTTCCATTGTCTGAACGAAATTTCTTCAGTTTCTTACCAGTTTGATTTTCCACATATGCTTTAAACTCACAAAATTTCTCGAAAGCTTCATCAACCAAAACAAAGTAATATCGATTACCTCCTATCGATCGATTCTGAGTGGGTCCCACCAAGACTGCGTGTACAAGTTCCAGAACATCATTGGCTCTATTTCCAACATGATTGAATTTAAATCTGGCTTGTTTACCCTCTAACATGTCTTCGGACATTTGACTATTCAAAAATGCACTTTTGACATACAGCGATTTTATGAGCCGCATGCACCAGGTCATCAACAAAAAGTAGGAGGAAGAATGCATGCTCACTGACTGGTCTATATGTCCTCCAAATGTCCCAACTACATATAAGGCAATCTTATATCATGTAAAAACTACCGATGCATATCCCTGCTGAATGTTGGATTTTAAATTCTATTCAACGTAGCGTCTTAAACCGTTCTGCAAAACAATAATTGGCACGTACCAGTATGGGTTTACGCCAGGAAGAACAGTGATAGACCAAAAACACAACACACTGAATCAAAAATTGGAAAAATCCAACGAATTTCAAGCCGAAACCCACCACCTTTTTATGGACTTCGAAGCTACTTATGATAGCATATACCTACGGCCAAGAGCTTATGATAGTGTTGTCTGAATTTGGGATCAGAAACAAACTGATCCAGCTACGTCGCATGACACCAAACAATACGCGCAGTGCAGTATGCAAATGAGTTACAGGTCATACGAGTTAGATAAGGAGATGCGTTTAGATAAGGAGATGCGTTATCATGCCTATCTTCAACAAATCCACCCAACTCCTAGGATATAGCCTAGCACACGTTTGAAGAACAGGTGGAACTCGTTGGTCTTGAAGTGAATGAGGACAAAACAAAGTGCATGCTATCAACAAACAAAAGAGCATCTGTACATCGCCAAGTACAAAACGTCGCTGTTGGTAGAAGCAAGTTCGAGGCTGATAAAGAGGACAAACACCAGTCCCATAAACGACGCCTTTGTGGAGATCCGACGACAAATTACCCTAACGAACCGCTGCTACTTCGGTTTGAAAAAACAACTGGGTACAAAAGTCCTCACTCGAAAGACAAAGTGTCTACTGTACAAGACTTTGATTTACCAATCCTACACTACAGCGTGGCGGCCGGCGGGCGGCGCCTTCTAGTGTTGGACGGTAAGTAAAAAAGGGGAATTGACACTTCGGAAAAAAAAAATTCTTCGACGGATTTTTGGTGTCGTCTGCGACGTTTGTGAATGGATAAGAAGGTCCAACTTCGTACTGTACAAGCTGTACCAAGATATGGATGAAGTACAGAAAGCTCGACCAAGATAGTCTTCTCTTCGCAGCCCTCAGGTTTGGAACGACCAGGAAGAACAAACCTACTGCACCCATCATAGAACCGGTGAAGTTAGTTAGTAATAACTTAAGAATAATAACTATGCTTTAAAAAAAAAGGATTTTGATCAAAACTTTCTGTCAACATATTTAAAAAAATATATGTTCTTGAGATTAATAAGTTTGTGCAAACTGGAAATAAATCATTTTCGGTGAAGCAATGTAAGATTCATCTCAAAGGAAGTCAAAAAATACAAATAACCAGGATCACCAATTTTATAAAGAGGTAAACATTTGATTTTTGTTGAAACATTTTTCCAGGATATGTATGTATGTATCTTTATGTAAATAACTTACACTTAAGAATTTACAAGACATCATATTGAAATAACAGCATAAAAATACCAACGTAAGCGTTACGTGTAAAGGCAAACAGCATAAGCAGTTTTAAAACAAGACATCCCTTGAGCTGTGATAATTTCTTTTCGTCATCCAAATCTTCAACATCGACTATGATTTTCCTTTGTTCATCACAGCAGTCATCATCGGTTTATGCTCGATGACCTTGAGCCAGCTGGTTCACCTTCCGGTTAAACCTCCGAGTTTCATTCCTAATCTTGGCAATCTCAAAACCCTCAATCTGAGGCTTCTGAGAAGCCGTTGTTCCTCTCCTCTTTTGACCGTAAGGCTCACAAGCGGATCTTGTCCTATGCAGCACCGCTTTGTATAACTCCGGTTTGGCTGCCTGGGCCTGCCCACATTCTTCGTCGAATCAGGGGTTTCGCTTTGCTAGCTGTGATAGCTAGCTTGTCTTCGATGATGGCGGCATAGGACTCCCGTAGGACATTGTGCAGGGAACACATTTTTTTTTCAACCAAAAATAAAATCAAACAAAGAAACTAGGTTGAGGAATATTTAAAAAAAAAATGTGCACGACTGGGTCGTACGAACTTGCTCCTGCATGCTTAAACTGAATATTTATGATCATATAAAAATAATTAGAATTTATTAAAAAAAACTAAAATTTGAAAATGTACCTCGTAAATACATTTAATTTTTTTTTTTTTTTTATAATTTGCACACACTAAAGGGGCTTTTTATACCCTTATTATGCCAGAGACACAGTGAGCGCATTAAGAAGAGATGAAGGGGTTTAAAAGTAAGTGTCGGTGTACATTGGTTTTGAATTTATCCACATTGCAATGACTGGGAAAAACAGAGCGTGGAAGGGAATTCCACATTCGCGTAGTACGGCTAAAGAACGATTCTCTATACTTGAGCGTACGACCGAAGTTGGGCTCGAGGGTAAACTGATTTGCATTCCTGGAAGCGCGAGTATTACGGTTGAATTGTTTGAGGGGAGGAATGCAACTGGCTATTTCACTAGAGCAATTACCGTAGAAGTAACGATAAAACAAGGAGAGACACGAAACGTTACGACGGTGTTCCAATGAAGTGAATGAGTTAGTGATCTCTCTATCACCAATCATTCTTACAGCTCTTTTTTGTATTCCATCCAAGAGGCTTAAGTAAGTAGCTGGAGCACCAGCCCAGAGATGTGAATTGTACTCAAGCTTTGGGCGGATATACGTCTTATAGATAATAGCCAGATCAGACGGGGAGAAAAATTTCTTGCACCGTCTTAAGAAACCCAAACATCTTGCGGCATTTTTGGCGACATCACGTATGTGTTCGGTCCACAAGAGGTGGTCAGTGATGCACATACCGAGAATCTCGAGATGTTCGGTCTCATTGATGCAAGTGCCACTCAGACAGCATTGAGTTTTCGAAGCATTAAACTCTACACGGTTTTTGATTCCCCATTGTACAATGCTGTTTAGGTCAGAGTTTAATGAGCTTATCATATTTTGCCGTTGCAGTTCCACATCCGAAGAGGAGGGATGTGAATCTCGAAACGAATATGAGAGGCTAAGGGTACTATCGTCAGCAAAACAATTTATTGGATTAGAAGTAACAGAAAAGAGATCATTAATAAAAATGAGAAAGAGGGTCGGAGACAAAACGGAGCCCTGGGGCACACCAGCATTTATATTGTGGGTTTCAGACTTGAATCCGTCCAATACAACTTGTATTGAACGGTTCGAAAGAAAGTTTCTAATCCAACGAAGAAGGGATTCATCGATACCGAAGGCACGCATTTTCGATAAAAGAGCAAGATGCCAAACTTTATCAAATGCCTTTGAAATATCAAGTGCAACAATCTTACTTTCTCCAAAACGATGTAAAGATTTGTTCCACTGTTCGGTGAGATAAACCATCAAATCACCAGTGGACCTGTTGCTGCGAAAGCCGTACTGCCGGTCATTAAGAAGCTTTCGGTCTTCGAGATATTTCTTAAGCTGATAGTTTATCAGCGTTTCCATGACCTTAGAAAGAAGGGACGTCAGTGCAATCGGACGATAATTGGAGGGAGAAGAAGATTCGCCTTTTTTTGGAATAGGCTGGACAAATGCTGTTTTCCAACTGCTCGGAACGAGCCCAGAAGAATAGGATAGATGGAAAAGCTTACGCAAGGGTTTTGCCAGCGTGGAAGAACACCTCTTCAAAACAATAGCGGGGATACCATCCGGACCAGCGGATTTATGTATGTTGAGATCCTTTAAGACTCTCGCCACAGCACGAGTGCGGAAGAAGATTTGTCCCATGGAATCATTGACGCGCTCAAGAACTGGAGGAGTCATGACACTTTCTGGCAGCGAAGAGTTGGCGGCAAACTGCCTAGTAAAAAGGTTAGCTTTCGCGAGCGAGCTAACAACTGGAGTGTCATTGTCGACGAGCGTAGGGACCGCGGAAGAAGAAGAATTCTTCATATTTTTTACAAATGACCAAAAATTTTTACTGCCTTTGGGACATTGCAGTATTTTTTGCCTTAATTTTTGGTCATGTAAAAATTTGGTCCGCCGAATATGGGCATTGCAGGCCTTCCTGGCTTGTTTAAACTTGTTCCGGTTTTCCTCAGTTGGGTTGGCTCTAAAACACCGGAACTTTACTTCTTTTTCCCTGATAACCTCTTTACAGCTTAAATCAAACCATGACTTTTCCTTGGGTTTGATGCTTTTAACCCTATTCGGGATAAAAGTTTTCATTCCCAAAACAATCATATTAGTAATCATATCTGCGCTGGAGTCTACGTCACTATCGAGGAAGCATAGTGACCAGTTAAAGATCCGGAAAAAGTTGTTGAGACCGTCCCAGTTGGCTTTCTCGTATTGCCACACGGTTCTCTTCGGAGCTCTTTCTCTAACTGGATTAGCTTGACACGAGAAATTTGCAGATATAATACTATGGTCTGATCTGCCTAGAGGCGTTAATACACTGATAGTGTATTTATCAGGGTCAGACGTAAGAAACAAGTCAAGAGTATTTTCCGCTTGGCCATTAATGTCCGATATTCGAGTGGGCTCGGTGACAAGCTGAGTTAGGTGGTTAAACTCAGCAAAGATCTCAGCACACATTCCTTCGGGTGTTGTCTGGCCCGAATGGAGAAGCCACGAAGAATTGTGTACATTGAAATCGCCCGTAATAACGATTTCAGTGTGAGGATACAGGGAAACAATTCTTTGGATGGAGTCAGACAGAGCGTCAAATTCGCGAGAAGTTGAAGCTCTGTCCAAATTTGGGCTTCGATAAAGAAAACAATAGTGAATGATGTGCTTATTTACGGAAAACTTGAACCACATAAAATTGAAAAAAGGGTTGGAGCAGCGTCCATACTGTGGTAAGAATTGATAAGCAACATCATTCCTAATGTAGACGGCGAGACCATGGTGGGAGAAGAATAAAGGCACTAAGCAATATCCATGAATAAGAAATTCAGTAGGGTCGGAATTCTCACCTACTTGGGTTTCACTCAGTGCCAATACAGCTGGCCTGTTAGAAACAGTGTGGATGTACGTAGCAAGAAAATTCGTACGTAGCCCACGAACATTACAGTAATCTACTCTGAAGTTGCCAATCATTGCAAGTAAAAAAAATAAAAAAACCAAAACAGACGAGATCTAAAAGAGTTGCTGTATTTAAATTGAAGGAATTCTTCACGATTCAGTGCCACTGCTAGTGTTATGCCTTAGCAGCAACGTGAATCGATCCGACCCTGGAATTCAAACAGCAGATCTCTATTCATCTGTTGTTGATGGCATATCACATGCATACACTGTTTGAGCAAAAACAAAACTCAATGCAATGTAATGCATATGGTAAGCCATGCAACTGTAAAACTGAACAAACAAGAATGGGATGATCACTTACTGTGCTCTTACGGCCAGTGGGTATTTTTTATGCCTTTTTTTTGTGTGTGCTTTTTTTTATATTTATTTTATTGGTTCCAAAAATTAAATGCCAAACAAATTTAAACCTTATTTTTTGATTTATTGAATTTTTTTTTTTTTTGAAAATCGTCGGAGCCGTTTTTTTTTAATTAATTTTTTATGTATACAATTTTTCAAAAATGTCTTAAAATTAATTTTTATATGCAGTTTTCAAGACCATGTAAATACACATATTATACTTCAATTTGGATTTTTAAAATTGATCCGTTTTTGAGATACAGAATTTTGAAAAAAAAGTTAAAAATATTTTTTAAAAATCCAAAAAAAAATTTAAATTTTTTTTGAAAACAAAATATTATTTGAACAATATATACGTACTTTCAGAAAAAAAACTTACGCTGATCGGATTTTCATTTTTCGAGAAAATCTAATAACAAAAAAACCTTTGATTTAAAAAACAAAAATAAAAAAAAATGGGATATGAGTTTTTGCTCAAACCTCTAATTTTCAAATTTGAAGTCAATCGCGGACCAGTAGTCAAGGCTGCAGATGCCTGTAAACTTCCCGACAGACAGGCAGACGGAATCGCCGGACCCACTTTTTTCGACTTCTGTATCATCGTAATGTCATATCTCATCATCATCCCACTTTTTTTTTTTACGAATTCAATACTTGCATATATTCTATATGTCGCAAGTAAAAATCAGAAAATAATGAAATTTCCCCATTTTCCATAAGGTAGTTACATCAACCAACACCAACACTGTCCGAAAATTAACAAATACGAAAAACAAGTACCATGCCCAACATTTTCTTACATACTTTTGTCCATGCGGAGATTAAATTTGAAGTACCAGTTTACAGCAGCGGAGTGTCTGGACTCTGGAAATAGGCATCTGCAATGCAGTCCAATTGATCAGCTTTATTCTTAATAATTGTATGTACTTGATGATTTTTTTTCTTGCACAAAGAGTAGGTAAAAATAGAGGAGCGCGAAAGCTCTTGAAGAGCCAAGGCCTAAGTGGCTTACTCTTATCAGCAATTCTCTAGGTGCGTGTGAAGAATTGAGGGGGCCTACAATTTTACGCCGATTCCGAACGGCAAAGTTGAGAAGCATTTTTTCATGACAGAGGATACTCTTGGAAGTTTTGTCAATTCTTCGCAAGAGGCAGTGCCCGTGAAAGATGAAATAAAAACTTTGGGCCCGAGTAGGATTCGAACCCACGACGTTCTGCTTAGCAGCCAATGCACCTAACCACTAAGCTACGGACACTAAAAGTAGGTAAGCTATTAGATATTTGAACCAGGGGCGGCAGAACACTTTTTGTTTAGATGGAATGCATGGTAGAATGGCCTAGTATATACCAAAGCCGAAGATTCAGACGAATGTTGTTTTTTGGCCGAATTCGACCGAAGCCGAAGCCCATTCCGTAGGACACTAACTAAGGGGCCAGTTATAGCGATCATTAAAAACTATCATTAAAAAATTTCATTTGGATAATGTGGTGTGTTGTACTTTGATTTCATATATCAATCTCATACCAATCGATGGCTAATTCATTGAAATAATTTTTTCTGGTGAAAAATAGCCCAACAAAAGAATATTTTTGGTGAAAAATGCATTCATTTATTTAAATGATGAAAATTCGTTTTAATGACAAGCTAATAAATTTTTTGAAATAATAATTTCAGGCAGTTTTAATCTTGAATATAATAAATTTTATTGAGGAATGAAAAAATATTTTATAAACATAAAACACATAAAAGTATGTTCATACAAAAAACTAAGTATAGAGTACAAAATTCAAGTAGTGAATTACATATTTACAACACTCCACCTTAATTCACAATCAAATAACATCAAACTAACACTAATATAAATGGTTAAAATAATTCAATTAAAGTATTACTAAAAACATACAAACAAAATATTAACGAGTTAAGCCCATATTTTCTAAACAAAAATTATATTTATCATTAGTAACACCTTTTGTTAAACTATCAGCAACCATATTTTCAGTGTTGAGATATTTGACCGTTACTAAGCCATCTGTTATTTTTTCTTTTATGAAATGATGTCGAATATCAATATGTTTAGTTCTTGGACTATATTGTTGATTGTGTGCAATATTGATGGCACTCTTGTTGTCGCAATGAATTTCAACCGAATCGATATTCTCACCAATTTCTTGTAAAAGCTGCTTTAACCAAATAGCTTCTTGTGTAGCCGATGACAAAGCCATGTATTCTGCTTCTGCACTTGATAAAGCAATTGTTGGTTGACGTTTACTTGTCCATGAAACTGCTCCACCTTGAAGCTTGAATAAATAGCCAGTACATGATTTTCGACTTTCAATGTCTGATGCCCAATCTGCATCCGAGAATCCAATCAAACTTTGGTTTCCATCGCGCGAAAATTGAAGTTTATAATCTGTTGTACCTCTAAGATATTTGAAAATCCTTTTTACTGCATTCCAGTGACTTTTTCCAAATTCGTTGTTGAAACGACTCACATTTCCAACCGCAAACGATATATCTGGACGAGTACAAACAGATAAATAAAGTAAACTTCCTACTGCTTCTTGGTAAGGTATATTTTGTATTTCCTTAGTCTCATCCAGTGTTATAGCTGTCATGTCCTTGGTTAATTTTTGATTTGAATCTACTGGGTTCTTCACAGGATAACAATCATTCATGTTGAATTTGTCAATTATTTGTTCCGTATATTTCTTTTGGTCAAGTGTAATTGTTCCTTGTTTCTTGTCCCGAGTGATTTTCATCCCGATGCAATTACTTGCTTCTCCCAAATCTTTCATACTGAAATTCTTCGTCAAATTGGATTTGAGTTGGTTTGTCCATCCTTTGTTGTTCGAAAAAATTAAAAAATCGTCCACATAGATAGCAACAAAAATCATACTCTTCCCTTGACGACGAAAATAAATGCACGAATCAATTTGTGAACGTTTGTATCCACTCTTGATCATCACATCATTCAACTTGATATTCCACTGTCGGCTTGCTTGTTTTAAACCGTAAATAGCCTTTTTCAGCTGGCAAACTCGACCACTTCCGTCATTAAAACCTTCGGGTTGCTTCATGTAAATGGTTTCATTGACATCGCCTTGCAAAAATGCTGTTATTGCATCCATCTGTTCGATATCTAAGTCGTATCTAGCTGCTAATGCCATCATTAAACGTATTGAAGAATATCGAACAACTGGTGAAAACGTTTCTTCATAATCAATACCAGCACGTTGACTGCATCCTTTCGCAACTAGTCTCGCTTTGTATCGAAGGATTTTTCCATTTGTATCGGTCTTAATCTTGAATACCCATTTTGAATTGATTGCTTTTCTGTCCGTTGGTAAATCTACTAATTGCCAAGTTTTGTTTCCTAAGAGTGATTGAAATTCTTCATTCATTGCACTCTTCCAATTTTCACTATTTAAACTTGCAATTGCTTCACTATATGATGATGGTTCATTAACATTATCTTGTACAAAATACTGAACGAAATCTTGTCTATTTTTTGCATTTTTTATTCGCGTTGATCTTCTTAAAGTTGTAGTTTCATTTGAATTGTTGATCTGTACTGGATCTGATGTTGATGTAACCATTTCATTACATGTGATTATCTCTTCACTAATTTGATCTTCTTGAAATGGTGGTACTTCCACAGCATCACAGTATTCATCAGATGAATCACTATCACCCAATTCAACAACAATACAACCGTTATCTGAACCTTCATTTGATTTTGTAATAGGCATAACTGGATTATTGATTTCTTTAGCTTCTAAGAAGAAAACATCTCTGCTTTCAACCACCTTGTCTGTTGCAGGATTCATCAACCTATATCCTTTGTTTCCATTACAATATCCAACGAATATATGTTCAACGGATTTAACTTCAAACTTCTTTCGTTTCTCGTCAGGAACATGAATCATAGCCGGTGATCCGAAAATTCTGAAGTGAGATAAATCTGGTTTTAATCCAGACCAAACTTCAATCGGTGACTTGTCATTTAAAACCCGTGAAGATGAATGATTCTTTATGTATGTTGCAGTAGCAACAGCCTCAGCCCAAAATTTTTTACCTAAATTTGCATCTGTTATCATACATAAAGCTCTTTCCGTCAATGTTCGAATTGTCCTCTCAGCAAGTCCATTTTGTTGTGGAGTATATGGTGTCGACGTTTGTTTTTCTATTCCACAAACATTAAACAAATTGTCAAACCTTCTGTTGCAAAATTCAGTTCCATTATCTGAACGAAACTTTTTCAATTTCTTGCCAGTTTGGTTCTCGACATATGCCTTAAACTCGCAGAATTTTTCGAAAGTTTCATCTTTGGTTTTTAAAAAATATGTGAAAGTCATTCTTGAGTGATCATCTACCAAAACAAAGTAGTATCGACTTCCACCAATTGATGTAGTTGGAGTTGGTCCTGCCAAGTCAGCATGAACAAGTTCCAAAATCTCATTTGCTCTTGTTGCAGCATGTTTAAAGGGAAATCTCGCTTGTTTACCTTTTAAACAAGTAACACACACATCGGTTAACTTCTCTTCATTAAAAGAAACACCGTTCACAGTCCCTTTCTTCATTTTTAACAAATCATTTATGTTAATATGGCCTAATCTACGATGCCATGTCACAATGTTATCACATTTAGATACTGCAACATAACTCTTGCATTTTACACCGTTTAAGCGATATAACCCATCAACTAAATTTGCAGTAGCCATCAATTTACCGAATTTGTTTTTTATAATGCAACCATTTGCATTAAAATCAACATAATTATTATTTTTCGTTAATTGGCTTACTGATAAAAGATTGGCAGTTAAATTAGGAACGCATAAAACATCACGTACTTCAATTGGATTTGGTGTTCCATCAACATCAGCATATAACTTAACAGTGCCACAAGATTCGACCTTCATCCTTGTATCGTTGGCAGCTATTATTTCCGAAATATTAGATTTCTTTTCATTGAAAATCCAATCGCTATTCATTGTAAGATGCTGTGTTGCACCAGAATCAATATACCAATCAAATTTATTGAACTGTCCAGTCAAAAACACTGAACTATACTCAGGCTTCACATTATAAGCTGTATGAAATTTCTTTTTGGAATCCTTATTAAATTTATTCTTGTCTGGACAATCAGGTGATTTGTGACCTTTCTTATTACATGTGTAGCAACGAATGCCACCTTTCCTCTGTTTCGCATTATTTAAGAATGCACTATTTTTGCTATCGGATGGAATTTCTTGTAATAATTTTGTCTTAACAGCGTCACTTGAAAGTTGAATTTCGACATTATCTAATGCCATCACCATTGGTCCATATTTTTCGGGTAAACCTCCTAATAAAAAACACGCCAGCCACTCGTCATTCACTTTGAAGCCAATAGCATTCAAACGTTGTGCAGCTGTTACGATTGTGTTTACATAAACTTGCATGGATTCACATTCGTCCAATTTCGTCTGAGACAATTGACGAATTAAACCTATTCGACGAACTCTACCCTTGTCCTCAAAAACATTTTGTAATTTATCCCAAACTTCTTTCGCCGTTTTTGCTTCTTGAACGTGAATAAAATTAGTCGGATCAATGGACAAAATCAGAGTCGTTCTGCATTTTGAAATCTGAGAAGCATTCTTTTCGGTACCTTCAACAGATTCCCAGAGTCCTTCATGTTCTAAATAAGTTTTAATTACGAACTTCCAACTAGCATAATTGTCACGACCTTTTAGCTTTTCAATCGTGGCCAAAAAATTGCTCGACATAATTACATATAATATTTATATAATGTCCTTAAGTCTTATTCAAGATAAAAACAAAAAACAACAAAGAATAATATAATAAAAGATATTACTATTTGTATACAACAAATCTTCGGAGTAATTCTTTCTTGCGGTATATTTATTCTTCTTAGCGTTTCTCTGGGCTCATAACCTTTTGAAATAATAATTTCAGGCAGTTTAAATCTTGAATATAATAAATTTTATTGAGGAATGAAAAAATATTTTATAAACATAAAACACATAAAAGTATGTTCATACAAAAAACTAAGTATAGAGTACAAAATTCAAGTAGTGAATTACATATTTACAACAAAATTAAATTTCAAAAAATGAAACACTTTGTTCCAGTGTTTTGTTTCCTTTTTTTAATGTTCCATCTTTCATTAAAACATTTAATGATACATTTTCCATCATTAAAAAAAATATTTGGCGTCAAAAACAAAAATAAATGCTTGAATGACATAAAAGTAATCACATTTTTTTAATGATTGCTATAATCACACGTAAGTAAAATAAACCAAATTTTCATGTATTCCAACTTTTAATGATAGTTTTTAATGATCGCTATAACTGGCCTCTAAAATCAAGCAGAAAAAAAAGTTAAAAAATAATTCACGATGTTGAGCATTTGACCGATGGATAAATAAATCAAATAACTTGGTCAGTCTCAGTCAATCAATCGAGAATTATTGCAACAATATTCATAATTTCATAACATTTTTTTTCTTGAATTAAATTAAATAAAAAAATTGGTATATCTATTTAAAAAAAACCAGAAGGTGGGGTGCACCTCATGCTAAGAAATTTTATAATGGGTCCATACCCCACCCACCCCATACCTTCTGCCGCCCTTGATTAGAACTTAAGCTTGTTCAGAGTAAGTTGGCGCGGAGCTGTTAAAAGATAACGACTTAAATTCAACAAGTCAAAAAAAAAATATCATTATAAACTATTGAAAATAGGTACAGAAGTAAGAAAGATTTAACGTCAGCACCTAGCAATTAAGCCTCATCTGACGGTGGACCTATCCACACTGTCGGTGTGATAATTTCCAACCGAAGTCAGCAAGCAATGTCACTGTTTTATTTAAGAGGACACCTTACCTCTTCCTGATGATCCACCAGAGTACAAAAGCACACCTCAACTTTCTAAAGAAAGAAGCGGGTACCCTGCTTCACCAGTACCAAACGAATTAGTGACAGCCCTTATTCATCTTGGTTTAATTCTAGACTACTATTCAGGCAACACACGGAACCGTACTCAACTTTCAGTCACCGAAAGAAGAGGCGTCAACCGAGATTTGCGAATAGCAGCTGAGGCCAAACTCAGACAACCACACTCACCTCGAAGGTCCATCCCACTAGTGAGGTGGCGAATTCTTCCTAGCCGCGGTACCCAATTGCCCCTGGGTGAGGGTTGGTGTCACGTTTTTGTTTTGTATAACAATTAGTTATACATACATTATTTTTTGTGATCTTTTGTTTTCTTTTTGCAGCTTTTACCCAGCTCTTATCCAGCTGGCGGATGAGGGACACCGCTCACCCTCTGTCAAGTATGTCACTCGCAAGACTTTATTTGATTAATCATAAAATATTAAAATAATAAAATATTTCTCAAAATGACTCGTAGATCCGCGCGATTTCACATTCAAGAAAGAACTGACTGTTAGCCGGTGTTTGTATGTAAGAGAGGATTGAAATAGAAAGAGGTGGAATGACAAGTATATCCACATTGATCGAAGGGATGAACCAGCCAATCAAGGAACACACCCAACAGGGCGTCTAATTTCATTAACGTTTATCCACATTCGATGCTCGTTGATCGTAATTTCCTTATTTAATATATACTTAGATATATTATCTTTTAAGGATCGCATTAATCTTCATCATACGTCCTGCTTCAATCCGTTAATTCCATTAGACTCAAGGTGCCTACGTCCGCAGGTTCATGCCAATAAATTGACAAGAACCTCTCAGAGGCTCCGCAAGAAGGTGTAGGTCAGCACGTTCATTTACTGGGGAATATGTACTCGGAAACATGTTTCCTTTCTAAATTTCCAGGTCCATGATCTTACCTCCTCAAAATATGTACAGTCAGTCAGCTTTGTCTTAGTGTTTAAAAGAAAATTAAATTATTTCTATAATTTTATCGTTTTGCTGTAGAGGAAAAAAAATTAGCTCGTCACTCGACCAAGCTTCCATAGGGACCCAGTAGAGGGAACTTTATATGGCCATTCCATCGCTTTTGGGTTTAAAATAAATTAATTTGTTCAATTATATTCGAATCGGGTAGAAGTCACTTTTACTCACAATTAATGAAGGATCTCAGCCTGAGATACTGCAGCCTTCCATCGTAAACGGTCCCTCGCATGCACTCTCCAGTCGCCGAATCCAAGCGCTCTGGTATCTGCAGTCACTTGGTCCTTGTACCTTAGGTTCGGTCTTCCTTGCCGTCTCGAACCTGGGGGCTGGGATGAGAAGACTTTCTTGGCTGGACCGTTGTTGTCCATTCGCTCGATGTGACCGAACCAATGTAGTCGTCTTTTCTTGGCCTTCTGGATGACATCCACATCTTGGTACAGCTCGTACAGTTCTCGATTGAACTTTCTTCTCCATTCGCCATCTTCGCATTCGGGACCGAAAATCCATCGAGGAACCATTCTTTCAATAGTGCGCAATATCAATTCCCCTTTTTTACTTATCGTCAAGCACTCGGCGCCGCGCGCCGTAGAGAAGAACTGATAAAATCAAAGTTCTGTATAGCATCAGACACTTTGTCTTTCGAGTGAGGAGTTTTGAACCCAGTTGTTTAGCCAAACCGAAGCAACAGCGGGTCGCTAGGGTAATTCTTCTTCGGATCTCCACTAAGGTGTCGTTTGTGGGATTGATGTTTGTTCCTTTACTACCTCGAAATTGCTTCTACCAACAGTGACGTTTTGTTCTTGTACTTTGTTTTGTCCTCATTCACTTCAAGAGCCACGAGTTTCCCCTGTTCTTCAATCGCTGTGGAGGCCTCAAGCACAGCTCTCTTGCATCGACCGATGATGTCATCCGCATAGCCTAGGAGCTGGGTGGATTTGTTGAAGATAGCGTTTTCCGTGCTCACACCTGCCTTGCGCACTGTCTGCTCCAGGACTATGTTGAAGAAGTCTCATGACAACGCATCTCCTTGTTTAAACCCTGTGCATGTTTGGAATATCTCGGATGAGCTGTTACCCATTTGCACACTGCACTGCGTTTATTGTCTAGCGTCATGCGGCACAGCTGGATAGTTTGTTTGGGATCCCGAATTCAGACATCACCATCATAAGCTCTTGGCAGTGGATGCTATCATACGCAGCTTTAAAGTCGATGAAAAGATGGTGGATTTCGACTCGAAAATCGTTGGTCTTTTCCAGGATCTGCCCCAGTGTGATTATTTCGTCTAGCGTTGTTCTGCCTGGCCTAAAGCCGCACTGGTAAGTGCCGATTATTGTTTTGCAGAACGGTTTAAGACGCTCACACAGTACGTTGGAAAGGATTTTGTAATTTGTATGCAACAGGATATGCCTCGGTAGTTCTTGCATGACATAGGAGCTTATCGACCCAACTGACTGGTGTGGATTCATGCGTGTATTCTTCCTCCCACACTTTGGTGATGACCTGGTGCGTGCAGTTCACCAAAACACCTCCTCCATATCTAAAGAGTTCCGCAGGTATGCAATCAGACCCGGCGGACTTGTAAATTTTTAGCTTTTGGATGGCTGCGCTGGGGGCTGGGACTGGGCCTTCATTGACTGGTCTTGCTTCTCTTAGCATCGATCGACATTTTGCGCATCCAGGAGCTGTTCGAAGTGCTGCTTAAAAAAATCTACAATTCCCTGTGAATCGGTGACTAGGTTTCCTTCACTGTTTTGAAGAGCCTGTGTCCCGGTTTTTAAGGAAACATCGGGTGTTGTTCTTGGCCCGAGACTCTTTTATATCTTTGAAAACTGAGAAACTGTGGATGCTCTGTTCTTCCTCCGCAGTCTTTTTCGCCTTTCTTTCTTCTTTTGTTGCTCTTGTTGTCCGTTGTCTCTTTTCTTTTCATTCCACAAGTTCTTTTTCTGGGTGTTTGGTAACCTATGGTTGTCTCGGCTACGTTTGTTATTTGTTAAATGAAACGCGCGTGATGAAAGTTACAGACAGAGTGAATAGTATTTTATTAAAAGAATAAAAGCAAAAGAGGAATTGAGATACATACACATGTATACAATGAAACACAAATACATGAATAAAGATAATGTAAGAAAGGTACACTTAGGAATGAAACTATAACTAATGGTCTGGTTATATCAACCAACATTATTATTTCGCGATACTGCGGCGTCTGCCGCATTTTGGAGTACGACGGTGGATCTCTCACAGTAATGGCTGGAATTTTTCGGGATGCTAAGGCAACCGATGTTGAAATTCTTGTCGTTTGATAGTCGAGCGCTAAGTTTTACCACTACCAGAAAGCGGTCAAAGTCGACATTTGCTCCTCGGAAAGTGCACACGTTCAAGTTGCGTGCCTTTGTGCCGGTTAGCACATGGTCGATTTAAATGGTGGTTCACCATCCGGTGATCACCTGGTTGCTGTGTAGAACTGTAGATCTTTCGTATTGGAAACCTTGCGCTACTTATCGCCGTATTACGAGCTGCAGCAAAATCGATTAGTCGGAAGACGTTATCTGTTATAGCTCCGTGGAGGCTTTGCCATCCGCCAAAGATGTCTTCCTTCCCGATTTTTGCATTGAAGTCTCCCAGTACGATTTTGACCTCGTTCTCTGGAGGTCGTAAAAACTCCTATTTACTTTCTCAGCATCATCGGTAGGGGCGTGTGCACTTATTAGACAGATATTTTGTATTGTGGCCTTGACGCGAATTACAGCGAGGAGATCACTAATTGGCTTGAAATCCATGACTTCCGCATCCAAATATGTGCATTCTTTGATGACAGCTGTAATAAATGTCACAATTTTACCTTTTCATTGTCCCTTTTTTTATAATGAGTACGCACTCAAGGGGTTTACTTCCCTTTTTATGCCAAAGCACAGTGCGAGATTAGGGAAAATGGGATAGACGGAGTGGGTTAAGGATGAGGTGTCGGTTAACATTGGCTTTGAATTCCTGCACATTGCAATGACTGGGGAAGACAGATTGTGGAAGACAGTTCCACATCCGCGATTTGTAGGGCGAGGGCAGTTGGTTAAGTGCTTATGTTTCTCCTTATAACCAGTACCCGGTAGTTACCACTTGGAGATAAAGCAAGCACTTGGTGTGAAGGAAAAGATACAGCATACGCCTCCAGATCCTACAAAACCCAACCACCAGTTATTTCGTATTATTACATCTTCGAGTTTCACTGTCCATCTTGCGATAGCAAGATCCCGCCCCTCCGACGAGCTAGGATGATCGTGGACTAGCATATAAGTGGACAACCTTATTAAGCTCAACTTTGATGGTCCGAATGGCTTCACTAGTATTATCGAAGAAGGGATTACCGAGATAGTTATTCCTTCTAATGGAGAGTGCTGGACATGTACATAGAAGGTGTTGGACTATTTCCTCTTCCTCCTCGACCATGCAGCTTCTGCAGAAGTCGTTGGAGTAGACCCAAGCCCCAAGGTATGTCGGCCTATGAAGCAGTGTCCTGTTATGACTCCAATTGTAGAGCTTATATTTTGTCTTCTCAGGGAAATCAGGCCTTTGACCGTTTCAGGTCTAAGCTTGGCCATATTTGTTTGGTTGCTAGGCAGGTGGTACCCTGTGACCATCTAGAAGTTGTGATTCTAGAGCATATTGTTTGAGAAGATATTTGCATTTAGCAAGTGGTGTTCCTATGTTATGTTTTTGTCTAAAATTAGGCATAAGTGTTCCGTTTTTGGCGAGCTCATCGGCTTTGCAATTTCCCGGGATGTCTCTGTGGCCCGGCAACCAAATGAGGTGAATATTAAACTCATTTAGAGATGATCGACAATCGTGGACTATTTGAGAGATTGTGCAGACAGACGCGAGAGATTTGAGAGCGGCTTGGCTGTCCAAGCCTTTCTTTGAGCCAGGATAATGCCTCTTTAATCGTCATAACTTCTGCCTGGAAAACACTACATTGATGATTGGGAAGTCTGTATGATAGACTGAGACTCAGTTGTTCCGAATAGATACCACTTCCAACTCCGTAATCGGTCTTTGAACCGTCTGTATACAAGTGTACCGCATTGTCTTCCAGGGGTCTCTCTTCTTCACTGGAAGCTCTTGAAGGGATGGAGACATGGAAGCTTTTACCGTATAGCATTTTTTGGGGTGGTATAGTCTAAGCGATCTGGGATAGATCTAAAATTGTCTAGAATAGTAGTATGACCTGTTCCATTGAGAGGTGGATCTAAGTTGAGTTGGCTGCCACCATTTTGGGGAAGATGTCAAGAGGTGTTAGGTTTAAAAGCACTTCCAGGGCTGCGTTTGGTGATGAGCGAAGTGCTCCTGTGATTCACATGCCTGCTGACCGCTGGACTTTGATGAGCTTATTTAGATTTACCATCCTGTCCAGTGCAGTCCACCATACGACAACGCCATAAATGAGTATCGGTCTGATTACCCAAGTGTATAGCCAGTGGGTTATTTTTGGGGAGAAGCCCCATTTTGAGCCTATGGCCTTTTTACAAGTAAAAAGCGCTAAGGTAGCCGTTTTTACTCTTTCATCAATATTTGCCTTCCAATTTAGTTTTTTGTCTAAAATGAGGCCTAAATATTTAGCTTGGTCGGATTAGCTTAATGGTATTCTTTTCATCTTGGGTGGATTAATCTGAGGAATTTTGTACCTTCTTGAAAAGAGTACTAGTTCTGTTTTATGTGGATTGAATTCCAAGCCCAATTTGTTAGCCTATTTTACGAATTTTGTAGGAGTTACGAGAGAACTTGGGGATGTTTCCCAGATACGGATATTGCAACGTCGTCAGCATATGTGATAGCATACTGAAACCTTCTGCTTCCAATGATGTTAGTAGGTTGTTCACTACCATGTTCCATAAAAGAGGCGAAAGGACCCCACCTTTGGGGGTACCTCGATTCACCGATCTGGTGGTAGTAATACTTCTCATGCTAGAAGTTACTGTCCTGCTTTTGAGCATGAGGCTTATCAGATCTATGAGTGATTTCTCTAATTTCAGCACGTTTTTGAAAGCTCCTTCAATACTTAGGAAAGCTACTAGGTTATTCATTGTATTTGAGGGAATATTCGCTCAATTTTCAATTTCCACTTAGAGTAAGCATGTTGAGCTGTGGAAATGAGACATGGTTTTAAGTTATGTCTGATGTAAATTTCAATCAATCTTTCCAAGGTTTTAAGAAGGAAGGATGATAGGCTGATTGGTCGTAGATCTTTAGGGTTAACGTGGGAGGGTATCTGCTATCGGTTACAACTACCATTATATTACCCACAGTTTTTCAGCCTCCGTTCATCGCATTTCCTAGTTAGCGGTTAAAAAAATAGAGTGGTGCGACAGCTCTTGAAGAGCCAAGGTCTAAGTGGCTTACTCTCATCAACAATTCTCTTGGTGCGTGTGAAGAATTGAGGGGACCTACAATTTAACGCCGATTCCGAACGGCAAAGCTGAGAAGCACTTTTTCATGACAGACGATACTCTTGGAAGTTTTGTCAGTTCTTCCCAAGAGGCAGTGTCCGTGAAAGATGATATAAAAACTATGGGCACGAGTAGGACTCTAACCCACGACGTTCGGCTTAGCAGACAACGCACCTAACCACTAAGCTACGGACACTACTAGCGGTTATGTCTGCTTATTATAGCAGTTGAGGGTCTTTTTCAATTATTTGGCGGCACGTGGTACGAATATTTAGGGATAACATTTCACGTGCATATCCGAAGTTCATTGTCCTTCTTACGTTTGCTTGGGTCGCATCAACCCCGTCACCTGTTTTTGCTTTGCAGCTAACTATTTCTCTACGTCTTCACCGTAGCCGTGAAGTACCTACAACTCTGACGTACAACCTCCAACCCAGATTACCAGATCCTTTTTCTCTTTTAACATGGCGCAACGTTACGGACTACAACCATTTCTTTCTTCTCTCATCATCTCATCATTCTATACCTTACCGGTAGTTTCTCTTTTTTACTTCTGACATACAATTCAGGGCAAGTTTTGAATTCGTAATAAAAAGTTGAGATTTTGATCAAATATGGCATTACAATGATAGAAAAGTCGAAAAAAGTGGGTCCGGCGATTCCGTCCGTCCGTCTGTCTGTCTGTCTGTAAACGCACGCAGATGACATGACGATTTTTTATTTTTTTTTTTTTTGGTTTGTAAACATGCAGCTGCCCTTGGCTAAGTGGTATGGTGCGTTGGCTTCTAAGCAGAAGATCGTGGCTTCGAGTCCTACTCGTTCCCATAAAATTTGTATTTCATCTTTCACGGGTATTGCCTCCTACGAAGAACTTACAAAACTTCCAAGAGTATCAATCTGCCATGAAAAAGTGCTTCTCAATTTTTCCGTTCGGCATTGAAGTAAAGGAGCAAGCTCGTGCTACCCAGCCGTGAACATTTGTTTGTCTTACATTTATGACGTTTCAAATTGGCAATCTGGAAGTTAAAAAAAGGAATCTGAATGCGTTCCTTTGGGCAAAAGTGACAGTTCTGATTCTGAAAAGAAGATAAGTTCTTCGTTATCTGTGATCTCTTTTTTTTTCGTCTTACATCTATGGCGTTTTTAACTGATTTCTGAGAACTATCTTTCCATTGTTAATCTAAAATGCCATTTTCAAGATTCTAGATTGCCAATTAAAAACGCCATAACATTTTTTCATTTTATTCTGAAAGTGCTGAAACACTAACAAACTATTCTGAACAATTTTGACATTTATAAGAGTATGTATGTATTTTGACTATTAATAGTACTCTCTTTTCTTTTTCAATTTCAGCCGACTAGCGACAAACGTTTTCAAGTAACTTATCAATATTGACTATGTCAAAAGAACCACCGACTAATAATTTAAAGTTTCTGCTACTCCTTCATAAAAACTGGATTTTATTATGGCACTGCAAATTTCTATTGTTAGTAGAACTTTTTTTTCCAGCAATGATCTGCTTGCTGTTGGTTCCGGTGCGGTTATATAAAATACCGACAGATAAGAACGCTACGACTTACGATAGCAAAATTTCTATAGACAACTTTGGTGCTCAGTAAGTTCACTAAACGATAATATTTCTATGTGTATTGTATATTGTGTGTATTGTCAGCCTGAATGAATGAAGGTAATGACAGATAGATATTTTGGCAGAGACGCGTCTAAATCATTGCATTTGCACTTTTCGTACAAACAAAAAAATGGAGAAGAATTGTGTGTTTGTAGACCCAATCCCAATCCGATGAATTGCTGGTGCTACTATACAAAAACACCAAATACCCATCCAAAGGCTCCTTCACTTATCGACACGAAGATGTCGCTACTTGTACTTAAAGTGTATGCAATAAGTCAACTATTGTGTTAAGATTTGTTTTTAAAAAAAAAAAACTATATTTTTTTGACAACACAAAAGATATTACATCGAGTACAATATGTGAAATATTTTAAAACTTAATGGAGACCGAGAGGCACGCGTAGGTTTGTCTAAACTGCTCGAGGGCATCAGTCGTTCGCTGCTTGTAGGTGTTATTGTTTTTAACGAATCCTCGGTTAATCCTTGGATGCTGCTCTACACATTCGGGAAGTCACGTACCCATTTTTGGTCAAGTGGCTTCTTCGTCTGTTGTTTTAATCTTATCTTCTATGCGAGGGTAATTTAAGGTTTTAATAGACTACACATGTCTACACTATATTTTGTACAATGTGCATTCATCTATTGTATGTTTGTGTGATGGCTATTTTAGGGTTTTTATGTTTTCCAGATGTTGTTAGCCACTTTCTTTTTCTTATCTTCAAGTTGAGTGGAATTAACTAAATGCTTTCAGTGCAAGACGTGTAGACATACACACACAGCTCATAGCCTTATTGCTGATGGTTCAATTCGACTTTTTCCACTATTTGTGACCGTATATTGAATTCTGCTGCGAATTTTGTCCTCTAAGTCGAAAAGCGGCTTTACACATATGCCCACAAGAAAATATTTATGCTGCATTATTTTTATATTTTTGTTTCTTTTTATTTTATCAATCTATAGTATTATATCTGCTAATTTCTCAGCTAAATCATTTAGAGAAAGAGATCCGAACCGTTTGGCAATACGAGCAAGCAATACTAGGACGCTCTCAACAACTTTTTCCGGATCTTTAACTGGTCATTATGCTTCCTCGATAGTAACGTAGACTCCAGCGCAGATATGATTACTAATATGATTACTTTGGGAATGAAAACTTTTATCCAAATAAGGTTAAAAGCATCAAACCCAAGGAAAAGTCATGGTTTGATTCAAGCTATAAAGAGGTTATTAGGGAAAAAGAAGTAAGGTTCCGGTGTTTTAGAGCCAACCCAACAGAGGAAAACCGGAACAAGTTTAAACAAGCCAGAAAGGCCTACAATGCCCATATTCGGCGGACCAAATTTTTACATGACCAAAAATTAAGGCAAAAATTACTGCAAAGTCCCAAAGGCAGTACAAATTTTTGGTCATTTGTAAATAATATGAAGAATTCTTCTTCTTCCTCGGTCCCTACGCTCGTTGACAATGACACTATAGTTGTTAGCTCGCTCACCTTTTTGCTAGGCAGTTCGCCGCCAACTCTTCGCTGCCAGAGAGTGTCATGACTCCTCGAGTTCTTGAGTGCGTCAATAATTCCATGGGACAAATCTTCTTCCGCACTCGTGCTGTGGCAAGAGTCCTAAAGGATCTCAATATACATAAATCCGCTGGTCCGGATGGTATCCCCGCTATTGCTCTGAAGAGGTTTTCTTCCACGCTGGCAAAACCATTGCCTAAGCTTTTCCATCTATCCTATTCTTCTGGGCTGGTTCCGAGCAGTTGGAAAACAACATTTGTCCAGCCTATACCCAAAAAAGGCGAATCTTCCTCTCCCTCCAATTATCGTCCGATTGCACTTACTTCCCTTCTTTCTAAGGTCATGCAAACGCTGATAAATTATCAGCTCAAGAAATATCTCTAAGACCGAAATATTCTTAATGACCGGCAGTATGGCTTTCGCAGCAACAGGACCACTGGTGATGTGATGGTTTATCTCACCGAACAGTGGAACAAATCTTTACATCGTT
The DNA here is from genome assembly GCA_920937365.1 of Sphaerophoria rueppellii. Lineage (NCBI taxonomy): Eukaryota > Metazoa > Arthropoda > Insecta > Diptera > Syrphidae > Sphaerophoria > Sphaerophoria rueppellii. Next base: position 10,189 of record CAKKXW010000022.1, on the reverse strand, counting down.
TCGGAGAAAGTAAGATTGTTGCACTTAATATTTCAATCGATCGATGAATCCCTTCTTCGTTGGATTAGAAACTTTCTTTCAAACCATTCAATACAAGTTGTATTGGACGGATTCAAGTCTGAAACCCACAATATAAATGCTCCAGGCCGTTTGTCTCCGACCCTCTTTCATGTTAAATCTCTGCTTATTCTAATCAAATTGTTTCGCTGACGATAGTACCCTTAGCTTCTCATATTCGTTCCCAGATTCACATCCATCCTCTTTGGATGTTGAACTGCAAAGGCAAAATATGATAAGCTCATTAAACTCTGACTTAAAAAGCATTGTACAATGGGGAACTAAGAATCGCGTAGAGTGTAATGCTTCGAAAACTTTATGCTGTCTTGTATCGTTGAAGTGAGTTATACCCCCCTTGCCACTGTCCATGAGTGGCACTTGCATCAATGAGACCGAACATCTCGAGATTCTCGGTATGTGCATCACCAACAGTCTGCAATTTGATAACACAGATAAGGCCTCCTTGTGCAAATTATAACAAACTGCTTGCGCGAGATTGATTTACCGAAATCCCATAAGGCCTTTTCGTGAAAGCGCATTTAAAATAGCTAGTATAAGACCTTATTTTTGTTAACTTACAACAGTCTGCAATTTGATAACACAGATAAGGCCTCCTTGTGCAAATTATAACAAACTGCTTGCTCAAGATTGATTTACCGAAATCACATAAGGCCTTTTCGTGAAAGCGCATTTAAAATAGCTAGTATAAGACCTTATTTTTGTTAACTTACAACAGTCTGCAATTTGATAACACAGATAAGACCTCCTTGTGCAAATTATATAGTTATAGCTCTCTTAAGAAGGTTGACACTTTAAGGAATGTAGGACTACCCCAGTTCAAAACCCATGTTTTTTGTGTCTTCTTTTTTTATTGAATGGAAAAACTCCTATTCCATCGTTATTTGAATAAAAATGTTGGTGTATCGTTATTACCTGAGCTTGTACTGTAATTAATCTGTATTTTTTTTTTTTTGAGAAATAAATCAATTTATTTTCTGAAGGTTTTCTTAGTCAAGCTCTTACAATAAAAAGATAGATTCCCTTAAATCCCAAACTTTTTCCTACGTTGTTCAAAGATCTTATTCATACTACTATGCGTATATATTTAATTCAGTTTTAATGTTTCCAACTTAACCAACTTAACGAAAAGCTTTGTTCATCATCAATCTGAACATAATTAAACAATTTTATTCATTAATATGTAATAATTATTTCATAACTCTTAAAGTTTGACATGAAACAACTAGTTTTAAATGTGCTATCCCTTACGTACAAGTTACTTTAGCACAATGGATGAATGGTCGACTGACACGCTGAGGGTCCCAAGTTCAAATCCGTAGAAGTCTGTAATGTTTCTTTCACATATTCTGTATAATCGAGATACGCTCAACATCTTACAATTTTCAGGAAGCAGAAAAACAAAATAGTCGGATACATAAACATATGACCATCTCTTGTGTTCCGAGCACATACGCGATGTCGCCAAAAATGCCACAAGATGTTTGGGTTTCTTAAGACGGTGCAAGAAATTTTCCGCCCCGTCTGATCTGGCTATTATCTACTTAAGCCTCTTGGATTAGCTCGCCTCTTGGATTCCGCCCCGTCTGATCTGGCTATTATCTACTTAAGCCTCTTGGATAGTATACAAAAAGAGTAGTAAGAATGATTGGTGACAGAGACATCACTAACTCATTCACTTCATTGGAACACCGTCGTAACGTTTCGTGTCTCTCCTTGTTTTACCGTTACTTCTAAGGTAATAGAAATAGGAAATAGCCAGTTGCATTCCACATCTTAAACAATTCAACCGTAATAGCCACGCTTCCAGGAATGCCCATTAGTTTACCCTCGAGCCCAATTTCGGGCGTAAGATCAAGTATAGAGAATCGTTCTTTAGCCGTACTACGCGAATGTGTAACCCTCTCCCACACTCTGTCTTTCCCAATCATTGCAATATTCAGGAATTTAAGACCAATGTACCCCGGCACCTCCTCTCCAATCCCTTCCCTCTTTCCTAAACCACTCACTGTGTCTATGGCATAAGTAGAATACATGGTATTTAATATGACAAATGCCAATGTTAGAACAGATAAGCCATATGAACATTAAAAACAATTTTTTGACATTTGCTAATTCGAATCAAAACAATTTGCAGTAATCATTAAAATGTCTGAAAACTATAATTAATTTAAATTTAAAAGTTTTTTAATTAATTATGTTGGGTAGCAACAACTGTTTACAGTAAAAATACCTTCAAGGATCGCTGTATTCCACATTCTGGCTTTTAAATTGATCTACAACTGACTTTTAAATCATCATTGCGCTCTTCTCACCTTGCAGAGAATATGTTGACTATCCAAAACATCCATTTCATTGGCACGCTTACACCTGGTTGGTGTACCAACCAGAAAACCCATGTTATGAGAAGATCGTAAATAGAACAGCTGGAATGTTAAAACTTGGTTATAATCTTGCTGGGCCCGATTTTGATAAAACTCTAGGTTTAAGGTATCAAGTTGAGGTTCGAATTATTTTTGATAAACTATCGGATTGTAAGAAAAACTTAAAGTATACAATTCGTTATTGGAGAATGATATTGGGACAACATAATGTGGAATTTAATCGAACATGGATGACAAATCAACTTTTTATTGAATTCGATCCAATGGGTCCACGCAATCCTAATCTTGCAAATGGGGGAATTCCTAGTGCGTATTTCCGAGATTCTTTTCTGGGCTTGCAGCATGCAATTGCGAAATCTTTTTTTGAGATGTCTACTCAAAAGTTTAAAGACCAAGCGTTACCGACAGTGGAGTTTCAGCGATTTCCTTATCAGAAATATAAGCATGATGAAGTGATGTTCGAGTTGGCTTATTTGCTACCGTGGATTATTATGTTCGGATATATGCATACTATGATGTTTATTGTGTGGGTAAGAGTGGACTAGGAGTCGTCTTTTTGGCTCAATATTTCCATAACTATTCCCTCAACAGCAAGTAACAAAGGAAAGGGGAAAACAACTGAAGGAAATCATGATAATGAGTGGACTTCCGAACTGGATGCAATGGACAGCATGGTTTGTCAGGGCACTCGTCATCATGGGACTTTCGGCATTATTGGTAGCGATAGTTTTGACGGTAATAAATCTTTGTTTGTTTTCTTTCAAACAAAATAATTTTCCCATTTGAATCCTAGGCTAAGTGGGCAAATGACAAATATGCAATCCTAAATAACAGTTCAATCACCGCAGTTTATTTCTTTTTGCTCACATACATAGCAACATCTATAACATTTTGCTTCATGCTTGCAACAATGTTTTCGAAAGCGAGTACAGCAGTTGTTGTAGCAGTTGTGGTTTGGTTTGTAACGTTTTTGCCGTTTATTCCGTACTCAATTTTAGCGGACTATTACGTTAACATGACATTTTTGGCAAAATTGATGTGGACACTTATTCCAAACACAGCTTTAAACTTCGGCATTCGTGTAATAAACGGTTTCGTAATCCAAGACGAAGGTCTCTATTGGAGCAATATGTTTGATCCTGTAAATTCAGATGATTCGCTTTCAATCGGTGTAATTATAATTGCAATGTTAGTATCCTCTTGCATCTACATGCTTATTAGCTTGTATTTGGAACAAATATATTATATCGGTAATTATGGAGTTCCCAGAAAATGGGATTTTCCATTCGAGAAAGCCTATTGGTTTAAAAAGCGTGTAACAAATTCAAAAAGCACTGAGCAAGAATTTCCCGAGTCATTTGAATCGGAGCCAGTTGGCAGGCCTGTTGGAATAAAGATAATAAATCTTGAAAAGTCATATGGATACCGAGATGTGGTTAAGAGGCTTTCAATGAATGTGTATGAAGATCAAATAACCGTTCTATTGGGTCATAATAGTGATGGTAAAACGACAGTTATTGCAATGATGACAGGAATAATAACACCCACTTCGGGAACAGTAATTATCAATGGCAATGACATAAATACTAATTTAAAAAGAGCTAGTATGTCATTAGGCATTTGTCCACGGAATGATATTCTCTTTGATGAACTCACTGTGAAGCAACACCTGATTTTTTACAGTCGCCTGAGAGGTCTTAAGGGCAAAGTGTTATTGGACATGGAAGTTAAAAAGTACTTGACAATACTCGGATTAGAAAAGCATGGCAATGTTGTTTCATCAAAATTATCGAAAGACGAGAAGCGAATGTTAAGCTTGGGTACAGCGTTGTGTGGTGGGTCAAAAGTGATATTGTGTGACAAATTCACTTCTGGTTTGGATCCAGCAGCAAAAAAAAAGCTATGGAAGTTATTAAAGTCGGAGCGAAAGGGTCGCACAATTTTAGTAACGACAAATTTCATGGACGAAGCAGATTTGTACGGAGATCGAATTGCGATTATGTGTGACGGAGAACTAAAGTGTATGGGAACTTTATTGTTTTTGATTAAAAAATTTGGTGATGGTTTCAAATTGGTAAGTTTAATTTGTATTAAACAGGGTGATTCATGGGCAGTTTACTAAAACGACTTGAGTCTGGCTTGAGAGAAAAAAAAATATTTTATTCTGAAACTCTTCAAACAATTAAAAAAGAAGATTTTGGCTTCACTTAAGGCATAATTTGTTTTACATTTACAAAAATGTCTAAAAAAAATCACGGGAATAAAAAGACATCCTATCTGTTCTGAAGTAAACGATAGAATGATTGTTTTATTTTCTTTCTTCTCTTACAATCCTACCTCACCGGTAGCCTCTCCTTTTTTTATCATACATCTATCAATTTTATCATTTTCTATCTATCCTATTCTTCTGGGCTCGTTCCGAGCAGGTGGAAAACAGCATTTGTCCTGCCAATCCCAAAAAAATGCGAATCTTCTTCTCCCTCTAATTATCGTCCGATTGGACTTACTTCACTTTTCTAAGATGGAAACGCTGTTAACTATCAGTTCAAGAAATATCTCAAAAACTGAAAGATTCTTAATGACCGGCAGTACGGCTTTCGCAGCAACAGGACCACTGGTGATCTGATGGTTTATCTCACCGAACAGTGGAACAAATCTTTTACATCGTTTTGGAGAAAGTAAGATTGTTGCACTTGATATTTCAAAGGCATTTGATTAATTCTGGCATCTTACTCTTTTATCGAAAATGTGTGCTTTCGGTTTGGATGAATCCCTTCTTCGTTGGATTAGAAACTTTCTTTCGAACCGTTCAATACAAGTTGTATTGGGCGAGTTCAAGTCTTAAACCCATAATATAATTGCTGGTGTGCCCCAGGGCTCCGTTTTGTCTCCGACCCTCTTTTTCATTTTTATAAATGATCTCTTGTCTGTAACTTCTAATCCAATTCATTGTTTCGCTGACGATATTACCCTTAGCTTTTCATATGCGTTCCCAAACTCACACCCTCCCCTTCGGATGTGCAACTGGAACGGCAAAATATGAAAAACTCATTAAACTCTGACTTAAACAGCATTGTATAATGGGGAACTAAAAATCCCGTAAAGTTTAATGCTTCGAAAACTTAATACTGTCTTGTATCGTTAAAGCGAGACATACCCCCCTTGCCACTGTCCATGAGTGGCACTTGCATCAATGAGACCGAATATCTCGAGATTCTCGGTATGTTCATCACTGACCACCTCTTGTGGACCGATCACATACGCAATGTCGCCAAAAATGCCGCAAGATGTTTGGGTTTCTTAAGACGGTGCAAGAAATATTTCTCCCCGTCTGATCTGGCTTTTATCTATAAAACCTATATCCGTCCAAAGCTTGAGTACAATTCCCACCTTTGGGCACTTACTTAAGTCTCTTGATTGGAATACAAAAAAGAGCTGTAAGAATGATTGGCGATAGAGACATAATCAACCCATTCACATCGTTAGACCACCGACGAAACGTTTCGTGTCTCTCCTTGTTCTATCGTTACTTTTCCGGTATGTGCTCTTGCGAAATAGCCAGTTGCATTCCTCCCCTTAAACAATTCGCCCGTAATAGTCGCGCTTCAAGGAATGCCCATCAGTTATTGCAGTGTTCAGGAATTTAAAACGAATGTACACCGGCACTTGCTTTCCTCCTTCCTAGAGCACTCACTGTGTCTCTGGCATTATAAAAAAAGAACATTTTCACTTCTGGCTAAACTATGAGGAAAAAGCACACCTCCGCCCTCCCCCCCCCCCCCCACACACATCTAGCCTTGTGAATCACCCTGTAAAAACTGTAAAAACATGGTATTCTTCTTTCAATTTATAATTTTTTTCTTTCTAAAGACTATATTGAAAAGGCGCAGATGCCATACTTCAGCGGAAGTAACAGCATTTCTCAATCAATATATACCCGGCATAAAACCGACAGCTGATGTCGTCACCGAATTGTCTTATCATCTGCCAAGCAAATACGCGTCGCAATTTCCAACTATGTTACAAGAGTTAGAAAACGAGTCCAATACATTGAAAATTGACGGCTTTGACATTTCTATGATATCACTAGAAGAAGTTTTTATGAAAGTGGGCACTGAAAATGCATCGAACGTCGCTTTGTCAAGAATTAATGAAATCCGTGGCTCCGATTGCACAGTTTCTCCGACATGTAAGAAAATGTATAATTCGATTAGAATTAATAGAAGAATTGTCTTTATTTCAGCGAGTAATCTATTTTTGAATAATCAGCAACTTCTCAGAGGCCCCAAATTAATCGTTAACCAGTGGCAAGCGATGTTATGGAAAAAAAAAATGTTAACTTGCCAAAATAATGTTTTATTTGCCATTCAAAATTTACTTCCGATATGCGTGATTGTATTGGCATTATTAATCATGTCACTCATGTCGGACGCTAAGCTTCCACCGTTAACAATGGATTTAAATCGCTATCGAGAAACCGTGACAGTCTTAGAAACGAGCTCAGGCGTGGGTGCAGGATCAATGGCACATGAAATTAGTTCAAATTTTAAAGCAATCATTAAATCTGAATCATCCAATCATCAACTGGAGGACATAGGCAGCAAAAAATTTAGTGATCACATGTTAGAACTTGGGAAGACTCAGCAAGCGAAAATAGACACCAAATATATAGCTGCAGCATCAATAGACAATGGTCATATCACAGCTTGGTTGAATAATGAACCACTCCATTCAGCGCCGCTGACACTCAATTTAATTCACAATGCCATGGCCAAGTATGCACATTTAATGCTTTATTTTGAAACTTTCACTTAACGTTGACTATATGAATAGAACTCTTATTGGGCCCGAAGCATCGATATCTGTCACAAATCATCCGCGTTCAGCTCGTGGTCACCAACGTGCATATTCTGGTAAGTTTCACCATAACGATGGAACAAGTTTTGCAGTGAATTATGGTTTTTGCATGAGTATTGTCACTGCCTTGTATGCTATAAATGTGATCAAGGAAAAGCAAAGTCGTTCCAAACTGTTACAATTTACGAGCGGAGTTGATGTGTTGACTTATTGGATATCGCACTTCATTTGGGATTTCACTACCTTTGCGTTCACATGCTTGCTAACAATTATTACGTTGTTAGTTTGTCAAGAGGATGGATTAAGGTCGTTTTTTGAGCTTGGTAATTTGGCTTTTGGAATCGTATTAAATGCAGGTCAACATTTATTTTTTTAATAATTCTCCAGGCCGAATCTTTATCATTATCTTATTATTTGGATGTGCAGCGCTGCCATTGACCTATATTGTGGCAAGCTTTTTCATCGAACCAGCTGCCGGAATGGCTTTTCTTGTAATTTATAATATAATAAATGGTACGTAGTTAATAACAGTCTTTTCCATAATGAATACTAAAAATTTGTTTGTATTTACAGGACCCTTTATCTTTTACATAGTTCAATTCATGAAGAAACCCGCAATATATGTTACTCCGGGTAAGTTAACCATATAGTTACGCGTTACTAATTGCCATTAGTTACGTATCGTTTTTAGCGTAGTAAATGTAGATAATTATTGTAAGAAATGTGACTAACAAAAATTGCTTACTGGATATTTTGAAATGTAAACAACAGCATTTGTAAAATGTTGTCATATTTATATTCAGTTGAATCCATCCGATCTAGTAACGTGAGAAAAACTGCAATGGGCTGTAGATAGCTTTGATCCATATAAATCTACAGGACCAGATGGAATCGTTCCGGCCGAACTACAAAAATGCTCAGACATGACCATTGGAAATCATTTTGACAAGCTGTGTAAGGTTGAGATATATTCCCAAAGCCTGGAGAATGGCAAAAGTAGCTTTCATTCCTAAAGCAGGGAAACCCTCCCACGTTAACCCTTAAGATCTACGACCAATTAGCTTATCATTCTTCCTTCTTAAAACCTTGGAAAGATTGATTGAAATTTACATCAGACATAACTTAAAACCATGTCTTATTTCCACAGCTCAACATGCGTACTCTAAGGGAAAATCAGTAGAAACAGCACTTCATTCGCTGGTACGTAGTATTGAATATTCCCTCAAATACAAAGAATAACCTAGGAGCTTTCCTAAATATTGAAGGAGCTTTCAAAAACGTTAGTTACCAGGCTTTCACAATAGCAATGGACGAGCTGAAATTAGAAAAATCACTAATAGATCTGATAAGCCTCATGCTCAAAAGCAGGACAATAACATCTAGCATGAGAAATTGTACTACCACCAAATCGGTGAATCGAGGTACCCCCCAAGGTGGGGTCCTTTCACCTCTTTTATGGAACATGGTAGTAAACGACCTACTTACATCATTGGAAATACAGGGTTTCAAGGTGATTGCTTATGCTGACGACGTTGCAATATCCGTATCTGGGAAACATCCCCAAGTTCTCTCGGAACTCCTACAAAATGCCAAAAAAAGGCTAACAAATTGGGCTTAGCAATGTGACTTGGAAGTCAATCCACATAAAACAGAACTAGTACTCTTTTCGAGAAGGTACAAAATTCCTAAGATTAGCCCACCCAAGATTAAAAGAATACCAAATGGTGGCAGCCAACCTATGCCCTACCTTAAATCTGAAATGCCCTACCTTAAAAAAATCAACCTTCAAAAATGCCCTTCTTATGAAAATGCTGATCTTAAAAAATGTTTCAGCTTTAAATATTTCCTGTCTTAAAAATGCCCTACCTTCAAAAATGTCCTACGCATGATAACGTCCGACTTCTAAAAATACCTACCTCACGTCTGACTCCTAAAAATGCCCTACCCTCAAAAATGTCCTACGTATAATAACGTCCGACTTTTAAAAATTTCCCACTTTAAAAAATGCTCCAGCTTTCAAAACTCCCTGTATAAAAAATGCCCTACCTTCAAAATATCCTACCTATGAAAATGTCCGACTTTCAAAAATTCTTAGTTTTAAAAATGCCCTACCTTCAAAAATGTCCTACTTTGCCACAGAAAAACTAGAGATATAACAAAACGTTTTCAATAATTTTTTTTATTCTACCTTGGGTCTCTCTGTATAAAAATAAGCACAAGCTGAAAAAATGTTGAGCGCGCATCGTCTTGAGGCCTTGAACCTTTTGATAGATACACACATATTCGTTGAAATGAGTCATGAATGTGTGAAAATATATATATTTTTTTTCAGTGGGTGGACGGTGGAAACTAAAACTAAAAAAGAAAAAAATATGAGTGCGAACCTATACGACTCTATACGACTAACTTCCTAGAGTAGAAAAATACGTAAAAACATATTCAGCCGATGCATCCCGTTGTAGTTGTACACACACGTTGGTTCAAAGTCAAATTCCATAAAACTGATGATTTTATGAAAAAAATTAAGTTCATTGAATAACAGCGGCGCCATCAGCCAAAAGTTGATCTTACCATTTCGTGGACTCATTAACAATTACTTTGCACAGTAAAATACAGCCTAAATTTTTCTATTATTAAAGCAATTTTTCTAATCGGATTAGTATTTCCTAAAATTAATATTTATACGGCAAAGCAGCATTTGGTGGGTCAGCTAGTAATCAAATATAGTATATGATACTCCTGAATATTGTTTTTTTCTCCACTAACTCTAAGATTTTTTTGTTTTGCAAAATTGTTTTGGAGATTTGAGAATTCAAAGAATTTATTTAAATATGCAAGATAGAAGAAGGGAGAATGAAAAGTTGGATTTTTTG
>CAKKXW010000021.1:271629-283655 GCA_920937365.1 Sphaerophoria rueppellii | reverse complement strand
TTCTTAAAACCCTCTATCTCCTTATCCTCCTTTTTACCCCAATACTACCGTTAGAATCTTCCCTTGAAAACTCTTGCCTAAATCTTTCTCTACCTAGCTTCGTTACTCATAACAAACGGCATGCATCGTAAGACGAATGTCCAAGTGAATTCGGTATATCTCAAGCTACTTTTCCCTCTACTTTTGTGACTGATGTTATTAAATATGCAACCCTTATCCATTCGCCGTGACAATGCCGACGTTGTCTTTATACATCAATTAGTGAATGGTAACATTGATTGCCCCACCCTTCTTCAGAACATATCCCTATATACTAACCCACGCCGTTTAAGATCAGTCCCATGTTTTCATCTCCCTTTTCATCGAACTCTATATGGCTTAAGTGAACCTGTAAGCAGAATGCTACGTACGGCAAACAATACTCATTGCTTCGATCCATCTCTTTCTAAATCCGTTCTCAAAAGTTCCCTTCTAAGATTGCCATCATAACCCCATTTTTCCTCCTATTCCTCTATCTCCCAAAATTCTTTTATGTTATATTATCTTTTTATTTTATTTTATAATAGAAAAACAATCAAATCAATCATATTTTTAATTGTTTTTATGTACTTTTTATGTAAAATACCTTGTGTTACTTGTTTTTTAAGTTTTAGTTTTAAGTTTGCTTGTATTAAGTAATAAATAAATTAATTAAAGATTCCTAATAACTTTGCACTTAAAAAGGTAAGTATACGCCATAAGGCGTGTTTTTTCTATTACTTAGTAGCTACTCATTTTTTATTTTCATCGAAAAACAAAAACAAACGAAACTGTGTAATATTTTTTCAGTAAACGAATACTGAAAATAAAATATTAATATTGAAATCCAGGCAGCGCTCGAAATAATAAAGAAATTTAATGTCAAACGAAAAAAGTATTTATTAAGCTTTTGTTTTAGAATTGTTTGAGGAAATATTATCAAATTGGATTTCTTCAATGACAGTTTAAATAAAATATTTTAAAATGTGTATAAAGTGAGTATAACCGTTTTTTCTATTTTTAAAGTGAGTTGATAAAATGAGTAGTAGAAAAAACACGCCTATAGTAAACTTTTTAACTGTGCTGAAATTTGTTTTACATATTTTGATAAATGTTATGTTGTTTGGTATGCAAACATTTTCATTCACTAAACAAAGTTATATTGAAACTATTCTTTGAATCAGAAACTACGCGCACACTTTTTCTCAACTCAACGGGGATGCCAAACGACCATTTACCGAACGTTTGACTTACGTGAATTTTGTTAACCACTCGTTCTCGTTCATTTTATGAGCTTAAATTTTAAATCAGGGAACCCGCCCCATAAGGTAAATTGAAGATAAGATTTCTAAATGACATTAATGTCAATTCGTCTGCATTTTTCCAGACTATTCATTAATGGAAACCACACGTTCATATTTTTTTCGGAAATGTTTTCAGTTCTACTTTCAAGACCATTTTCTAAATGACGTACTTTTGTTATCAAGATGAAAAGTGAATTGGATTTTCAAGAATTATTATTGTGGAAAATTGAATTGGATTTTCAAGAATAATTATTTTGGAACCAAATTAAACTATTCGGATTGCTATCGGAGCACGTCAGCATTGCAATCGTGTGACCTGATACATGTTTAAAAAGGACCATAATAACGAAATACAAGGCCACCCAAATATTGCTCTATGCAGATGATATTGACATGTTTGGAAGAAACCCACAACCTTATTTATCCAAATCAACCAAGCAAGCAGTGACATCTATTACTGTTGTTAAAAGCATCTGTTCTTGAAATACATAATCAGAACAAAAACATAGGATGTAAAAAAGAGCCAAGTTCTCTTATGAGCGAAAAACACTGTGTAAAAAGTGAGCCACCAAAAGTTAGAAGATAATACAACAATATTAAACGAGAATAGAAACTGAGCATAAGTTAGTTTAAATAAAAATTTAATTTTGTTCGGTGGAATATAAGAGATAGTAAATTCAACTGAAACCCTATACGAATTTTGAATTTAAACGTTTTCGACCATTTTGATAAAATGGGCGGAATCCATGCCCCTTAAGAGATAGAATTTTTTCTTATTATTTTTTTCATGTTTTTCAACAAAACCTAACAAGAATTCCAAATTTCAACATCCTACGACCGTTTTAAGATAGTGGGCGGAAACCACGCCCCTTAATGAAACCAAAATATTTTACCGATTTTTTACCGTATATTCAACCAAACCTGATCCTGCGCCCCTGAATGAGCAAATTGGAATTTTCGATTTTTTTCTTTCAAGATTCTGCTAAGAAGTGCTTCATAATTTTGATGATCAGTGAGTCAGTCAGTCAGTGAGTCAATTACGGTTTTTGAAATTTTTACTGTTCAATGTCTCACGAAATAGTGGTTCTATTTTTTGACAGGGCCTTTATCTCATTGAAGTTACTTTTTACATTGTAATTCATATTGGAAGCTTCTAACTCAATGGGTTCAAAAGTTATAAGGGGTTAAAAATGTGCTTGAGTTCGATCCTGTAAAAAGGGAGTAGTGCTAGAATTTGGCTGGGAACTACCGTACCCTTTGATTTGCAGTTAAGGCTTTATGTTCATGTTCCAAAATGTAGTAATAACGGTTTTTAAAATGTTTACTGTTCAGGAAGTAGTGGATCTACAAAATTTAATTTTTTACATGATCTTTGTCTCCATGAAGTTATTTGAAGTATAAATCAAATTTGAAGCTTCTATCTCTATAGGTTCAAAAGTTATGGGGGGTTAAAAATGTGCCTGATTTTGACTCGTCCCGTCATGCCTCTTTTTTGAAACATATTCAAAGCTCCAACGTGCATGATGAATGTATAATGTACATACAGTGCCTTGCATAAGTATAACCGCACCCGAAAGTATGCATTTAAAAGAAAACCTGCAATAGGACTGACTACTTACTATATTTTTTTATTGATTTGCATCAATGATCAAGCAAATTGAGAAGAAAATAAAGTATCGTTATTTCCTCTCCTGGTGTTTAAAAATTAAAAATCGATTTTAATGTATTGCAAAAATATGACCGCATTTATTGTTTTTGTTTTTTCTTTGTTTTAAGTTCATTTTTAACAAAAAATTAGTATGCAATTTTGTTGCCTCTATTTTCCACCAATCTTAGAATTCTTTTTGGCATACTATTAACTAGATTTTTCAATATGGAGTCGTCTAAAGTTCCATTCTGTCACAACTGCCTCTCGCAGCTCAGCAACACTAGCAAATTGCTTATAATGGGCATACATTTTGCGAGTTAAAATTCCGCAAAGATTTTCGATGGTGCAATCTGGAGAATGTGACGGCCACTCCATCAAATTAATGTTTTTCGATTCGAACCAATCCAAACCTTGAGTACTTACAGGAATTGGGGCATTATCTTGCTGGAAGACATTCTCAACTCGGCGAAATCGTCTTAAATAAGGTATCAAATTCTCCTCAAGGACCGAAGTGTAGTCAGAAGTGTTCATTTTGCTAAAGGTGAAGGCAAGTTCAACCTTACCACGCTCGCAGAAGGCCCCCCCAAACCATACAGCTGCCACCACCAAAGTTCCTCTTGGAAAAAAAACTTTTTCTCTTTCTTCAAATCGTCCCAATATCCCCTAAAACCATCTGGTCCATCGAGATTAAACTCTTTTTCATCACTATAAATAACCTTATACAACCATTCATTATAGTATGCCATTTGGAATAACGATATTTTAGTGTAGATTAATAGAAAGTCACCTACGGTTTTCCAATCTCGATTTATTTTTTGGCGGGCAAATTCCAATCTGTTAAATTTGGTGCTGGCACCATTTTGCCCCGAACAATCAATCCCCTGCTTTTTAAAGTAAGAGAAACGGTTGAAACCGAAACTCCTACACCCATTTCGTTACGAAATTCCGGCAAAGAATGCACCGAAATGGATGCAGCATTGATTAAACGCCTCTTGTCGCGACATGTCAGCTTCTGCGGACGCGCGGGTCTTATTTTTGTCCCATAAGATTTTGGATGTTTTAAAAAATTTTGAACGACACGATCCGTGAATCAAGTGAAATTCGTCTTCCAATAGCATTAAGACTTAGGCCGCTTGACCGAAATGCCAAAATTTTGACATTTCAATTTTGCTTTTTTCGCTTTTTTTATTTGAAAGCACTTGACTGAATGCAGCTTCAACGAGATTTGCATTGTGCGGTTATATTTTTGCAATTCATCAAAATCTGTTTTTAATTTTTAAACACGAGGAGAGGAAATAACGGTACTTTATTCTCTTCTCAATTTGCTTGATCAGTGATGCAACTCAATAAAAAAAATAGTAAGTAGTCACTCCTATTGTAGGTTTTCTTTTAAATTCAAGCCGTTAATTCTAGCGACCCGAGTATGTTTCCCCAGATCAATAAAATATTTAGAAAAAATAATCAGAACGACCTTCAATGAAACTCCAGAGACCTACAGAGAACAGAGCCGTACTCCTGACAGCGCAAATTGAGGAAGCCGTGTTGGACGATGACTTCCTTTTTGTCGAAGACCCGCATGAGGAGGTGGCGACAGTGGGAGCTCCTTTTCAGCTAGAGTTGGCTAAAATTTCGGGGATACGCGCAAGAACTGGCAAAAGATAGTCATCAATGGGCCGTACGGACAACAATTAACGAGAAAAGTGAGGTGAAATACGGTATCTGCTGGATCAGTATTTATATAGCGAAAAATATATAAGTGCTGCACTAGCCAGGGCCAGAAGAGTCTTCGCTCCTGACCAAACGGCTGTTTCACAGCAGTCAACTTGACCACAGAGTAAAGGTAGTTTGCTGCATGGCCCTCATACTGCCGATGATGTTTTATGGCTGTCCAGTGTGGTTCAACGTTGCATCATCTCAAATGGAGAAGATTTGGGTGTTCGAGAGGAAGTGTCTTTTGCGCTGTCTCGGTTTGTATTTGTTTGTATCGAACATCGGAATCTTCTTATGTGCATTACTTTTCTAAAGAGATCCTAAACAACGAGGCTGGGATCAACAGAATTGACAATTTTGTGTTAAAACTTGTACGGGGTCACATAGCCAGAGCTATGACTTCGACGAATAATTTGATCTTTGGGGCGTTTTATCCGTACGACGAATATTCTGATAGTGTACGCTTGAGCGGCTTCAATTAACCAGAGACATTCCTCTATTTAGTTATATGCGGTCTGATACAGTACAGATGGGTGGTGCCGCTAATCTACCACGTCAGGCGAAGAACCGTGGATCGGTGGCTTCCTTACAGTCGAGACGTTCTCGACAGAGGACAGACAGACAGAGCAGAGCTCCTTCGGTTCAGTAGGGCTGTGTCCGAACGGGACCGAATCGATAGGGTGAAGAAGGGAATCAGTTCTTGCGGCTTCAGTCAGCACTTGACAATGAGTAGTCGGGGTGAGGTTTTGAGCCTTGGCCAGCTTACATACTTGTTTTAGTTTAAGGGTTTTGGGTTAAGCTTTAAGCAGATTAGGCATGGTGGCACATACATCGACAAAGACAAAGATACAAAAAAAATTAAATAAAATTACAGAAATTTGCTGCTGTGGTTGTTTTAGTTTGTAAGTAGCTGTTTGGTAGAATAAGGAGTCTTGGTTAATTTGCCTTTTCTTTCTCACTGTTTTACAGAAACTCCGTTTGGACTTTTGCAAGTTTCATTTAAGGCAAACACGTTGTCACTGTTGTAGCTTAACTTATCAAGTCTACTGTGTTTTCCCTCAAAGTGATAACTGGTTGAATAAAGAAGGGGCCAGAAGACCGAAAAAGAAAACTGTCATTAAAAATTAAAGGTCAAAACTAATTACTAATTAGAACAAGTGAATGCCCATCAAACATTTAAAGAGCACTTCCAAGGTTTCAACGACAAACAGACAGACGAGGACACCCACAACCCTTTCAGAGCTAAACGAATCATCTTTATATGTTATTGCTCCTTGAAAGGCTTCTACGTTATAATCAAATTTCTTTTAATTAAGTATTACTTGTGTTTCGTCTGGGAAAATTCCAATAGCATCATTTGCTGTTTCTCAACTTTGGTATTCGGAATCAACAATCAATTATGGAGCCAATCAATTCTGTTCACACGATACATTTGTTGAAATTACAGAACTTTCTTTGCTGGCAACACTCCTTACTCAAAATATTTTCGTTTGAATGACCTTTGATTCAAATGAAAATATTTTGAGCTATCCCATGGTTTTTGTATAAACCTCGTTTTCCTAATATTTTTACCTATCGTCAGCAAAATATTGTTCAAACGAAAAAAAATAAGCTTTGTTTATGTTTTCTTCATTCCTAGAACCACTCGAAAGGTTGGTGTTTTTGTGGTGACTTTAATCCTTCGATTTTTTACAGCATCATGATCCAGGGAGGTATGAACACAAAAAGGGCTTCAGCCGCAATTGAAAACATGACCTAGATTTTTCTTGAGATTTTGTTCTGTACCTAACTTTGAAAAAAAAAACAAAAACAGACCTCGATTACTTAACGACGGCAATGCTGTTGAACTTTCAAGGAGGACGGGCATCCCAGTTTTCGTAATTTTCAATACTCAGTACTTTATTCGAGTTTGAACGATTAACTACAATCTTTCCACACTTGAATCTAAATGGCTATTAAGAGTGAAAAATGTCCTTTTCTCAAATCCGACAAGTCATTCGTTCATTAACTCAAGTGACAAAGTGCTTAAGAGAAAGGAATTAATTGCAGAAGAGACTAAAGAGAGCACTGATAGCAGTAATTTATTTTTATTTTAAAGAAACGTAGGAAGGGAAGACAAATTAAATTGCTTAATTGCACTATCTGCATTTTTACAGTTGATGGCTGTTAAGAGTCTCATATGGCAAACTTAAACAAGAAACCTATCTTAAATCGTCCATCTTACGGTCTTCCGCCCATCTTCAAACAGTAAGGATAATTCCAAGAAGCCATGAGAATTTTTAAGAAGAGTTCACATTTGAATGGCAGTATCGTATACTAGCATCTCCAGAATGCAAATTGAGCAAAGAAAAGAAAATCTACGAGGAATAGAAGCGACACATTGCGATTGATAAAAAAAAAAAACATTTTCTCTGATATGAAAAATAGGTTGCTTTGGAGACAAAATTTCTGTACGAGAATGACAGTAAAAAAGGAAGGCAACAAGCAATACAAAGACAAATTG
The DNA here is from genome assembly GCA_920937365.1 of Sphaerophoria rueppellii. Taxonomy (NCBI): domain Eukaryota; kingdom Metazoa; phylum Arthropoda; class Insecta; order Diptera; family Syrphidae; genus Sphaerophoria; species Sphaerophoria rueppellii. The sequence goes on along the minus strand of CAKKXW010000021.1, from coordinate 276,472 downwards.
TCATAAATTGTGCTTCTGTGTTAACCTTGGTGACGCAAAGTTTTCATTAAAAAACGCAAAACAGAAAAAAACAGTTTTTAGTTGAAAAAAATGAAATGAAAGCTTGTATTCATCTGGAAGTTGTTGTTTTTCTGGAATTCATTTGAGTAATTGTATTGTGATTTCTTGGCTGGATGAAGTGTGTGACATGTTAGTTGCTTTTTTATTGAATGGGTACTGTGGCGTATGTGGAATATTTTGCTTTATTTTTCCCTGGCAAGAAGAATTCCAAGTGTTTTATTTATTTCAAGGCAAAATCACACCACCTGCTTTGGTTGCAAAATATTATCGATTTTTGTCATAATGTCATAACAATGTGAGTAAAATTCCACCTGCTTCCACACTTATACTGACATGCCACCCTATGCAAAAACAACACCGCAAATAGTATGGAAAGAGAAAAAGAAAAAAAGAATGTGTTTATCAAGCGAGTTTTTTATTGGGTGTTTTGTTTTATGAAATCGAAACTTATATTTTGTATTGAACTTGAATGGCATGAGAAATTGTTGACCTTGGCAGTCTTAGGCCTTCAATATCCATGTGAAGAAGAAGCGTTGGGAAAATCAATGGAAATACTCACGTAATAATTGATTTGATTTATGTATTTGGATTCTAAGTTAAGTAATCATCATTCTTTATCAAGGCTTTAGAGCTTAGATTAATATCAATCTGGCCCATGTGCTAGGTATTGTAAAATCGAACTCTCCCTTCATAATACAGGGTCATCCATTATGCGGTTTCAAAAGCAAACATAAATAAAGCACATATTTAATATTTTTTTCATTTTTATTGTAAAGATTGATCATTGACATAATGTTTGAAACACTGCATCATTTAAATGACCACCACGCGAATTGTTGCAAGCATTGATTTATTTGAGGTAATTTTCGCCCACTTTCTGACATATAATGGGCAGTATCTCAGCTATAACTTGAAGTATATTTATTTTTAAGTGCTCAACAGTTCACGGTTTATCTGCGTTAACACGGCCTTTCGCGAAGTCCTACAAAAAAAAGTCCAGCGGTGTCAAATCACATGATCTTGGTGGCCAGTTGATATCGCCACGACGAAAAATTACGCAGCCAGGAAATGCCTCTTTCAATAAAGCCATATTCGATCGAGTTTGTGGCATGTAGCACCATGTTGTTGAAACCACATATTCTCCAAGTCGTATTCTTCAATAACATCCAAAAGCTAGTCGGTTATCACATGATCGTAACGCTCCGAATTGTCTGTGAAGTCAATCCATCCATCGTCGTTTTCGAACGAAGCACAAAACAGTGACTTTTTGTTGATGTAATGGGCTTTCTTCAATTACTTGAGGATTCTTGGAACAAATACGATAATTTTGTTTATTAAAATACACAACGAGTGAGAAATGTGCTTCGTCGCTGAAGAACATTTGTTCGAATCGCCCTCCTCCTCCTGTTGTTCAAGCACCCATTCGACGTATCTACGACGTTCTGAATGATCAGCTGACTTCAGTTGTTGGACTTTATATGGATGTAGGTGTTTATCCAAATGCAAAACACGCCATAATGTGAAATAAGACAGTCCTGGTTCCTGAGAACGACGAGGAATCGACACATTCGGTTCTTCGGCAACACTTTCACTTACAGCAGCGATATTTTCAGTGGTACTAGCGAAAAGATGATGCACAGGCCTTAAAATGCCTGTAACTAATCCAGTCAAATTTCTTCACAATTTTGCCAATTGCTTGCGTAGTTGGACGATTAGGTACAAAGTTTACCAGATGTCAAATTCCAGCCTTATACTTCTGAAACCGCAAAATGGATAACCCTTTATAATCTTGCCAATCATCATCGGTAACAAAAAAAAAAGTTCAAATCAGCAAAAGTTTTCTGTCAGCTCTAATTAACTCAGCCAAGGTGCAGGCTTTTTAAACTTATCGATAATGGCTTAGTTTAGCAGTCGTTGGTGCATAAACTTACTTCGGAAGGAGCGTGGTCTTTGTTTTGTTGCGTTTCATTCAATCTTAACGAGTTCCGGATGTTTTTCCATCACTGTGTACAACAGTACAATTACAATATGACCCAGATGATTTACTCCTACTTAATGGCGCCCAACGAGGTCTGCCTCTTGAGGGTCCTCAACTCCAACTCTTGGCTAGGCTGATTCCTCCTAGAATGTCGTCCACTAAGTGCACTTTTTTCTTCTTGTGTGAGCGGATTCAACTGTATTGCTTGACTTGCAATGCAAAAACTATTGTCATTGCCATTGGCATTCTATTGCGTCTTCGTTTAATAGAGTCTATAAGTTTCATACTTTGCATATATTCGATTGGGCTCCTAAGGATATTACGAAGACATCTATTGACTAAGGTTTGAAGCTTCCCTGTGATGGCTGGAATAACTTTCCAGGTGCTGCATCCATTTAACAGTCGTAGCTTCGTTCTTCAGCTGAATGAATTATTCCTCCACAATTTGGACAGCATAACATACGCAGCTTTTGCTTTGCCAATGCGGCCAATGACGTCTTGTTCTGTTCCGTCTTCGATGGGGAAGAGACCCATGATTATACGAGAGAGTAAGCCAATTTCATCTACGTTATCTACGTTATCTACTTACTTACTTAAAGTGACGCTTCAGTCCACGGGGGACTTTGTTCTAAGAAAACAAACCTTACAACCCAGCTCAGTTCCTAGCATAGCTTTTTCCAGTTTCACGCACCAAGTTGGTTGAAGTCATCTTCAACTTGCGTGCGCCACCTGAGACTTGGTCTTCCTCTTATACGTCATTCCTCTGGGATAATTCGAAGACTTTACGGTCCTGAGCATTTGGTGTCCATCCTTTCCACTTCACCAAGCCATCTGTGTCATTGGACCGTTACTCTTTTAGCTAGGTCAGTGTTGCAGTACAGCCCATACAATTCATAGTCCAATCTTTTCTTGCATTCACCGTCGATGTAGAAAGGACCATAGATCTACCGTAAAACAAAGGCCTAAGGCGCTCTCATCCGTTTTTGACAGGTGCCATGCTCCTGCAGCTGGACGGGGATGATGAGATCTAAAGAGCTTCGCCTTAGTTGTTCGGGAGAGGACTTAACTACTCAATTGCTTTCTTAGCTTTCTTTTGATCCTGGCGCTGATGTCACTATCCGTTTTGATATCAGTGCCAAGATAGACAAAGTCCTCGAAGTTGTAAGCGTATATTGTGACGTTTTGTTCAAGACGTCGGGGTTCGGTGTCCTTTCTTGACACCAAAGTAGCGTCTGTCTGTATACTCACAAATGCGTACGTGAGTAGCTGCACTGACTTCTGGAAGATAGTACCTCTAGTGTTGACATGGGAGTTCTGCACTATTTGCTGGAGAATGATGTTCAGGAAGTCGCACGACAGTACATGACCTTGTCTATATTGATATCGAAGAAGTCGGTGAGGTCGTTAACGATCCTGCATAGACGAAAGAGCTTTGAAGAGGTAAGGCCTTAAAATCGATAAAAAGATGGAAGGTGTCAATTTGGAGCTCTTGTAATCTAGATATTTTATATAGGGTGTCAAACCCCATTGAATCCTTTCGCTGCCTCATAAAGCTGAGACAGTACATCGCTTATCACCAGCAAGAACAATATTGTCGACAAAATACAGGCTTGTCTGACTTCGCTCTCTTACTTACTTACTTACTTACTTTGCTGGCTCATAATCCATGAAGAACCTCAGTCTGCGTTACTGCAGCCTTCCATTGGGAACGGTCCCTCGTACCCTAGGTTTGGTCTTCCTTATCGTCTCGAACCTGACCGACCGACCGACTTTCTTGGCTGGAGCGTTGTCGTCCATTCGTTCAATGTGAACCAGCCAATGTATATGTCTTTTCTTGGTTTTCTGGACTTCATCCACATCTTGGTAGGGCTCATACAGTTCGCAGTTGAACCTTCATCTCCATTCGCCATCGGGACCGAATATCCGTTGAAGAATTTTTCTTTCGAAAGAGTCCAGTATCAATTCACCTTTTTTTTTAGTCCAACACTCGGTACCGTAGAGTAGGACCGGTCAAATCAATGTTTTAAAAAGCAGACACTTTGTCTTTCGAGTGTGGATTTTTGAACCCAATTGTTTTGCCAAACCGAAGCAGCAGCGGTTCTCTTGGTTAATTCTTCTTCGGATCTCCACTAAGGTGTCGTTTGTGGGTCCACTATTTACTTAGAATAATTTCCGAAGGAAGTGTAAATCGTATGATTTAAGAGTGTTCCGGACTGAAACTGAAAATTCTTACTGCTTCAAGCGCCACCCAACTGCAGACGACAAATTTTGAACTAAATGCATCTTACTAAGAGAGAGAGAATAGCCTTCCTATGAGAATGGTGACTTCCGCCAGCCGTTACTGATTTGAATTTTCAAATTTAGGCAGATTTTACTATCCCTTAATTTTGAAATAAAATGTGTTTGATCAAAGTTTTTTTCAAAATGTTTTGATTGCTGTGTTGAAAAAAAGTACGTGCTAAATAAATGAAGAGATTTAAAAAAAAATAAATATCGCATCATAAGAAAAATTGCTTATCAAAAATACACATTTTATTCATAGTTTTTAAATTCTTTTTTGTTTAAAAAGTTAATTTTTTCTCCAATAGTTATACAGTTTAAATGTCGAATTTTATGCTCATTAAGAAATGTTAGCGAAAAATGTTTTTATTTTGATGGAATTCTTTTTGAAAAAGTACGATTTTTGGCCATTTTAGAGTTTTTGAGCCTTTACTACTGAGTAACGAAATACTAAATTGAAATTGTGCTCAATAGTTTTTTAGAAACAGTTTTTGTCTACAGAATGACACGTTAATCATGTCAATA
>CAKKXW010000021.1:246824-258321 GCA_920937365.1 Sphaerophoria rueppellii | reverse complement strand
TTTTATGTGTGTGTCTTAAGTAAACATAAACCTCGTCGCAATGGTGAACTTTTTTTCCTTTGCTTCATCTAAACCCTTATTTCGCTTCTTCTAACTCTTTTTCGCTTCATCTAAAATTTTATACTTCATATATGTATCGTGGGACTTCCGTTAAAATGTTGGTTGAATTTAACCAATAGTGTCATATTTTAGCCAACACAATTCGGACGCAATTCCAGGTGAACTTTAAATAATATCTGTTTCTCTGTGTGACAATGTATGTATATACTTCATATTTTAAAATCTACTTCGCTTTTTCTCAATCTTCTTCGCTTTATTCCCAAATCTACTTCGTTTCCTTTTTTTCAAGTGGTAACGCTGCTCCAAATACAAATGAATTCTGTGTGTGTATTTTTTTCTTAAACAGCTGTTGAGCTGTCAGACAAAGCAAAAGTTCAGCATATTTGAACTAGAGCTTCCGTTTAGAGTCACGTTACGTACGAAACGTGAGGTCGAAGCGTCTTTGTGATAGCAAGCATTGAATTCCTATAGCTGAACTCGTAAACGTCAGGCGAAGCTGAAGTTGATGCGCCTTTGTGTTTCAGCCTTAAAGGGTTTTTCAATAGGGACGCTACAAAAGTAGACCGATAGGGACAGCAAACGACGCCATATTTTTTCCCGCTCTCTTGACATTTCTCTTCAGTATAAGGTTTGCCATTTTATCATGGAAAGGTATACGATCCAACAACGAGTCAAAATTATTAAAATCTACTACCGAAATTCGGAGTCAGTGGTCAACACTTTAAGAGCGCTACGTACAATTTATGGTCGTCATTATCGTGCTGCCAGATCAACAATTGAGCGTCTAGTGGAAAAATTTGAATCCACAGGCTCAGTACAAAAAGTTCCCGTGCCAGTGAGACAAAGAATGCCCGTAGTGTCGAGAATATTGCTGCCTCTAGCGCATCAATTGCGGAAGACCCAAATCAGTCTCTCACACGTCGTTTTCAAGCATTGGGCATCTCTGTGACGTCGTTGTGGCGAATTTCGCGAAAATATCTTGGCCTACATCCTTACAAGATCAAATTGACGCAAGAACTGAAGCTGCTTGATCACCAGAAGCGTCGTATTTTCGTGAATGGGACTGAGCAACAACTTGAAAATGATCCGGATTTTCATCGAAAAATCATCTTCAGCGATTAGGCTCATTTTTGGCTGGATGGCTTCGTCAATAAGCAAAATATGCGTTATTGGTCAGGCAGCAATCCACATGTGCTTCACGAGGCACCATTACATCCCGAAAAAATCACTGTTCGAAGTACGGTCCAATGACACCACCAGCATGTAGGTGGTGTCATTGGGCCGTACTTCTTCCGTGATGATCAAGACCGGCACGTTACTGTGAATGGGAATCGCTACCGCTCAATGCTTACCGATTATTTTTGGAATGAATTGAATGTTATGGACTTGGACGATATGTGGTTTCAACAGGACGGTGCCACACAATCGAATTATTGAGAACGAGGTTCGATGAGCGCATTATCTCCAGAAATGGACCTGTGAATTGGCCGCCTCGTTCATGCGATTTCATGCCGTTGGACTATTTCCTGTGGGGCTACGTCTAATCTATGGTTTATGCCAACAAGCCAGCGACGATTGATGAACTTCGTACGAATATCGAACGTGAAATTGCAGCAGTATCGGCCGATTTATGCTTGATCACCGTCGAAAATTGGGTTCAGCGTCTGAACTTCTGCAAGCGTGCCCGTGGTGGCCATGCAAAAGAAATCGAGTTCCATACATAATGCATCAAATGTACTTTCACAGGAATTAAGAATTACATTGATATCCAAAACCGTTTTTGTTTTATTTAAGAAAACTTTTGTATAGCGTCCCTATTGAAAAACCCTTTATAATGAACGGAATGTAGCGAACGAAGCCGTACGTTGTACGTAAGTGCGCGAATACAAGCGAATACAAGGGATTCGTATATTGTGCCCGAAATAGCGGATTGCTCCGTATCGTCAATTTTCGTTCACTTTTGCTTACGGACATAAACTGCGATTCTCTCCGCTATTTACGGGCGGAAATTTGACAGCTGACTGGTTTTGTTGATTTTTCTGAAGAGGAATTCGATTTGTTGTTGATTTCAGGTAATTAATTTCTTGAAATTGCTTGTTTGTTGCAGTGCAACCGAAATTCATAAATAATTGAAAACAAAAAAAAAACATATTTTTTTTATGAAAAATACTTCCGTACACATCCGTCAATAATGGGTAAAGTGTTCACATGGCAGGTCGGAAGGGAGCGTTTCGTTTGGTTCTGACATTAGCTTCCGTTTGCTTCCGCTTATTATAGTTCGCCCTTTATTTTTTGTGAAGTGCTCATTTTATGTGCAAGAATCGAGGATCATCACTTACCTACATGAAGTTACATGAAGTTCAGTTAATATTAAAATAATAGACAAGTTAGTGTCGAAAGAATCCTTAGTTTTGATTAATCACTTTCAAAAAGTTAACCGGCAGTTCTACAACTAGCCCTATTGGAATCATCGAATTAAGAGCAATCAAGTGACGAATGATTTTTTTTTTTGTGTTTTTCTCTAGGTCATGGTTCGAATCAATTCAAAATCCTTCAAAGTGATTGACACAAGAAAAAAATACGAGACATGTTTTTTCACAAAAAGACAATAGAATAACAAAAATTATTTCCGCGTTGCAAATGAACAAAATAATAAAATTACACTTGCTACGAAACGAAACGGCCGGCGCGCGTGCGATGGTTTTAGCACTGAAAATTATTGTTTATCTAATAATGCCTGCTGTTGTACCTATGCTTCTATGTTGCTTCATTTTCATTTTATTATTTTTATAAATTTACGAAATTTTTAAATGTCATTGTACCATTGCTCGTAGACGAATGAATAATTATTGGGCCAAGTTCGCGGGTGTAAAAAGGCAGATTTTGTTTATTTTGACTATAGCGCGCCTTGTACCTATATGTAATGAAATTTTAAAAATAAACCGCATGTTGTAGATGTCATAACAGAGAGCATGCAGTTTTGAAAATGTGCATAACTTGCCATTTGGATTTTGTTGTAAAATGTTATTGGTCACTCGTCAAAGAGGCTTTTGAATTTTGATAGTTGCATGAGATTCTTAACAAGAACAAGAACAATACAATATCAATAGAATGAAAGATCTTGGGAAAGTCCCGAAAAACAAAATCGAAAGATATCTATAAACTTTTCACTGGTTTCAAAGCCGAGACCGATAGCATTTACAACGACGTGTTTTGGCATCATTAAAACTACAGTACATAACGCTTATAAGAAACTCAAAATTTGCACAATATTTGTTTCTTTTAACCGAGGTTTTCTTATATCCTTACAACGGATATAGGAAACAAGTTTCTTATACGGATATAAGAAACAAGTTTCTTATACGGATATACCCTGGAGGTGTCAAAGATTTATCCTAGGCTAAATAATTGACACAATTCAAACACTGTCTTAAAATTTATCAGTAAATAAATAAATTTTATTTAACAATAAAACAAGAAACAAAAACTTCACAGCGCAGTTCTTTTTGTACTTTTGTACCTTCTTATTCAAGCCTTTACCTAACTCTTCAAAACATATAATCGACAATTGTTGATGGCGCTTCTTGACAAGAATATCTTCGATGTTATGTATGATGTCATCAATTTTAATTTTTTCACAAATTTCTTTACGACTTTTTCCCGACTTGATTTCATCTGAAATAACTGTGGTTAAAAATGGATGAATTTTTAACTACTGCTGTCATATTTTAACATGCTCCGCAGCTAGTTTAATTTTTAACACATTTTATTCAATGCGAAGTGTCAAAATTTAACCAAACGTCAAGTTTTAACCTCTTTTTAACCCAATTCGCACACGGCCTTAGTTTAAGTTGAAATGTTATTACGCGATATTTTCAGAAACGACGAGGAACACAACAGAAAGAACAGAAACACAAAAAATAACAAATTTAGGCCGTGTGCGAATTGGGTTAAAAATGGGTTAGAACTTGACGTTAGATTAAATTTTGACACTTCGAATTGAATAAATTGTGTTAAAAGTTAGACTAGCTTAAAATATGACAGTAGTGGTTAAAAATTCATCAATTTTTAACCACAATTCATCCAATTTGCACACGGCCTTAATGTCAAAATGAACACTGCACTGAAATTCATTCAATCATTCATTCAAATATCAAACAACATCATAAATGTACATAAATGACATTTGCGTCGTTTGTTTTGAATTTTTCTTAAGGGTCTGTTCATGTTTTTTGAATTTCGTGATTTGTTTGCAGGTTTCTTATATCCAACCAACTTTACATGAAAAATAATAGTTTGTGTTTGAGAAATGTTTCTTTTATCAGTGTCTTTCTTATAAACGTGTTTCTTACAAACACACAATTCAACATTAAAATATATGGGAAAGTTCACGGTGCTTTTATTCAAGTTTCTTCTAAGCGAGGTTTTCTTATAAGCGTGTTTCTTATAAGCGATAAATACTGTATTTCATTTCGTTTCTGACATTAATTTTAGGCATGTTTTACAATCGAGGATCAATTCTGTAGCAATATTAGCTGAGTCAATCTTGCAAAGCTTTCCCATCTTGTTATAACTGATCAGTGACCTGTTCTTTTACTCCCTAAAACTCCTGAAAACTCCTTAATTCTAACACTTTTCTGTTCTTTTACTCAAGATTTTTGTAAGTTCTGTCACTTTTGAGGGAGAAAAATATCTCCCCTGTTTCCCAATTTTACAGAATTAGTGAATTCTGTCAAACCATAAGAAATACATTGAATGTTTTTGACATTTGATATAATTTTGTACATTTGTGAGATTTTTTCTGTCAAGTGTTCTTTTACAGCCTTATTTATAAACCTAACATAGAGTTATTATAAGACTTATTATGCCTGTATAAGGGAAATCCTTATTTATAAAGTTTGGCCTACCCTACATAGGGATTGAATAAGCTATACAATCGCTTAGGGTTGTATAAAGCTTATTATAAGGTACTATAATACGTTTGTGTCAGACATCACACGTCAATAAAACAAAAATTAATTAAGTTTTATTATAATCTGTCAAGAAATTTGAAATTTATGTGAGTCTTGTCAGCAACTAAAAATGCCATATCAATTTACCAGTGTTGTGAATGACATAGATTCGCTCTCCCGAAGGCCTTAACTTGATAAAAAACGGTTTTATCCAATGAGCAGTTGTCAAAAAGAATTTCGAAATAAAAATCAGTTTTCTAAAAAAAAATATGAAACAAATTTTATTCAAACACATCAAGTGTTGACAGGAAATAATAAATTTTTGAAATTCAAATGTCTGTCGAATGTAGTAGATCATCGTTTTGGTACTTTTTTTTTGACAGAGATCTAACATAACTATGCTATGTTGAACAAATTTTTATAAATAAGAATTTATTCAATGTAACATAAGAGCTTATTCATAGCATAGCTAATATACTGTATAGAGGTGTATAAGGAGAATCTAATAAATACGGCTGTTAGTTTTTAGGAAAATCACAAGATTTCATTAATTTCATTTCATTCCTTGAAATTTGACAATTTTCAAAAAAACTCTCGAAAAAGATAGAAGAACGGGTCTAAAATTTCACAGGGGCAACTTTACATTGAGGGTTCATTTTCGTGTTTTTTTAATTTAATAAGCATACACTCAAGGGGTTTTTACACCCTTATGTTAGAAATCTACTTTGGTATGAGTGAGAATCTGAAAATATCAGTCAGAGTAACTCTTACTCACCATGGTATTGGACTTATCTTGTTGCTAATACTTATTATGTCATAGACACAGTGAGTGCTTTAGGAAAAAATGAAGTGGTTGGAGAGGAGGTGCCGGTGTACATTAATCTTAAATTCCTGAACATTTCAATGATTGGAAAAAACAGAGTATGGAAGAGAGTTCCACATTCGCGTAGTACAGCTAAAGTACAATTCTCTATTCTTGAGCGTACAACCGAAGTTGTGCTCGAGTGTAAACTGATTGGCATTCCTGGAAGCGCGGGTATTACTGTTGAATTGTTGTGGAATGCAACTGGCAATTTCTCTAGAGCACATACCGTAGAAGTAACGGTAAAACAGAGAGAGACACGAAACGTTACGACGTTGATGCATTCCCCACTTTAGACCACAGTGGTGAATGCATCAGTGATCTCTCTATCACCAATCATTCTTACAGCTCTTTTTTGAATTCCATCCAAGAGGCTTAAGTAAGTAGCTGGAGTACCAGCCCAGAGATGTGAATTGTACTCAAGCTTTGGACGGATATAGGTTTTATAGATAATAGCCAGATCAGACGGGGAGAAAAATTTCTTGCACCGTCTTAAGAAACCCAAACATCTTGCGGCATTTTTGGCGACATCGCGTATGTGCTCGGACCACAAGAGGTGGTCAGTGATGCACATACCGAGAATCTCGAGATGTTCGGTCTCATTGATGCAAGTGCCACTCATGGACAGTGGCAGGGGGGGTATATCTCGCTTCAACGATAAAAGACAGCATTGCACACACCAGCATTTATTTTGTGGGTTTTAGACTTGAAACCGTCGAATACAACTTGTATTGAACGGTTCGAAAGAAAGTTTCTAATTCAACGAAGATGGGATTCATCTATTCTGAAGGCACGCATTTTTGATAAAAGAGCAGGATGACAAACTTAATCAATTGCCTCTGAAATATCAAGTGCAACAATCTTAATTTCTCCAAAACAATATAAAGATTTGTTCCACTGTTCGGTGAGATAAACCATCAAATTACCAGTGGACCTGTTGCTGCGAAAGCTGTACTGCATGCCGGTCATGAGGAATCAGCTTCAGATTAATTCTTCAAGGTTAGTGTTGGAAGACAATAGCCGCGTTTTTTACTGCTCAGTAGCCAGCACAGTAATCAAGTGTGAATAAAACGCACTAACTCACTTTATCTGTCAAATTCAATTTGTATGGCAATAGTTATATAAAAAGTCTAAATATTGACCTGAAGGTTGAGTCTCGGATAAGGAGAAATAGCAAATACTTCAACCTAAGAGAGTTCATAACGCAAATCATTAGATTCGCGTAGCAAAATAATGCTTTTTAACGCCATAAGCACTGCCTTCATTTCAATAATTGAAAACTCTATCGCCGGCACAACTGCCATTTTTAACGGCCTTTTTATCAACTACAATCCAGATTGTTGTTGTTTGTTGGGCTGTGATGGCTGTGATGTGATGTCAACGTGAAGTGAAAAAAACACGACTAATATATTTTCTAACTTGCGATGAATGGCATTTAAATATCCTCAAAGGGAAATATTTCATAAAATTCCCTATCCATAAATATCCCATAAATATATGAAGTCTTTTGATAAAAGTGGAATTTTCTGTTTCATTTTTATCACTGCCATAAGTTATCACCTAAGTTACAGAACATGGGTTCTGTATTACCAAAAACACGGTTAATTTTTTAGTTTTAATTTATTGTTTCAAACAATTTCGGTACAGAATATTTAAGTAATGTACAGTCACTGTACATATTCACAAAAAATGCTTTCGTTTTATATTAAATAATCTACTCCTTTAATTTAACCGAGACATTGTTTATTTTGACTGAGTAAATGGGTAGTAAAAAACCGAGTACATGGGTAAACTACAGTACAACTGGAGCATGCTCTATATCTAGACACTAATACACATTCAATACTCACATTTCTCATATGGTATATCTTTCCCAGACACCAATACTTATATCGAACGGCGTCTCTTAAACAAATTTTAACCTTTTAGTGTGCTAAATTAACCGAGAAGTGGGTTAATTGTACCTACTACTTAACTTTATGTGTAAGCAGTACTCGAATCACTCTGCGAAAGATCTTCTGAGTGCTTGGTCTTGTCTCAAGTTTCTTAAGAACTAAATTATAAAGTTTCTATTATTCAACCTTAAAGTGAAGTTGGTTTTTATTTACATTTATATTTCAATTTAATTTTATTGAATCATTGTCATTCATTAATCATTGAAATAGAAAAATCATTTGCGAAATCCATCAAAATGGACGAAGGTGTAGTATGCCTTTTGCGCTCGTGGGGATTGGAATCGTACATTCCCAAATTTAAAGGTAAGTAATAAATATTTACATTAATTTTATAAACGATAAAATATTAAATTAACTAGAGTTACAGAATGAGTTAACGTAAACAAATAAGCTAGAAACACTAGAAACAATCCAAAAGTGTGTGTAAATGAAAATATGATTTTACCGACTTCCTCGGTTATTTTAACCGAGTTACTCGGTTACCATAACCTAGAGAGTGGGTAAATGCAACCAACAGAAATGAGTCACTGGAAAAAAAATAAACTAGCTACATAGCAAAAACTGGTGAATTTTACCGAACTGGTATTTGGAAAGAGTGTTGTGTGATTTTCTGTAAAACTTCCTAGTTTGGTGAATAGAAACAGTTTTTATTCCATAACAAAAAAACAAATCATGAAGAGATATGGATTAGACTTTTTTCAACTGTGTAGAAAATGTTATCTAAATACAACTCAACATTATAATTCGTTGTTTTTGAAACAGCTTCTTGAATAGTTTTAAACCTTTACCAAAGGATACTAAAAACATAGGCGCAAAATTATAGTCCGCTAATGAACAGTTTTAGTGTGATACTAGCTTAAAATGACGTTTCAGTCATGACTCAAACGTCATTTTAAACTAGTATCACACTAAATTTTCTTAAAATCGGACTATAATTTTGCGCCATACATTTTTAGAAAATAAAAAGTTTGTTCAATAAGAAAAAGTGTAGGTAAGAATAGTACAGAAAAGTGTAGGTTAGAACAGATGAGCACAGAAATGTCAGCCAAGTTATGTCGTTTTCCATTGGTCTTTTTTGACATTTCTTCTTCTACCTCCAATGGAACGGGTTATGATTAAAGTGTCATTCTTCGGACGCTTCTGTTTTAAAAACGGAAGAGTTCTGCTCTTCTCAGAAGCATTCCGTCTGTCAAAGTTAGTTCAATGGAATGGTTTCAGAAGGCTTCTGGATTCTTCCAAATGCTTCTGGACTGCCAATGGAAAACGACATTAGAGCAGTCATCGAAACGTCATCTGTGACAATGACAATGACAATGACAACTAAAAACAGACAAAAAAAGTTGCTTAGACTTTGTGGTTGATGCTTTAAGTGTAAGGTGAACATTGGACGACCACCGATTTTCCATCCATTACTTAATTATTTTTCCTACATATTGTTTTCTTCTATCTACACATGTTTAAAAATTGAATTTATTTAAGGAATTAGATATTTAAAAATACCAAACAAATGAATACTTACTATTTTATCAGCAAAATCAAAAAATCTTTTATAAATACCTAAAATAAATTTGAGGTTATCAAAACACAAAACAAAAACAAAGACAAAAAACAACACTTTGACAGTTGTCATGATTTTGTTCCAGGTTACTCTTCCTCAAAAGCAAGTACAGATAATAATGTTCCTTTTCACGGTAAATTGTTCTAGAAAAATTCATTGAACAGCAAACTAGAACAGTCTAGCACAGAAAAATTGTCATTGAACAGGAAAACCTTGGACTTTTCTGTCCAAAACAGTCCAGCACAGACTCATTGAACAGACTTAAAATTTGAAATTGTTATGCGTGAAACAGATTAACCCAGCAACAGCACCAGCGCTACTGATCAGTTACAATAAGATGTGAAAGCTTGTTGTCAAAATGACATTTGCCTACAAGCTAAGGAGCAGGTTAGCTGCATTGAATAAGAAGTACAGGAAGCGGTGTTAGCTGGTATGTGCTGTCAAACTTTGACTGTGTTGTCACTCGAGTTCAGGGGTGTATTATTTCTGTTCGTGATGGTAAGGCGCTGCAATTCGTTGAATTCCCGAATTGTACACGGTTGTTTTGAATAGTTCTTCCATCGTGTTTCTAAACGTTTTTATTTGTTGGTTGTATTACAATAGGCGTAATAAAAGTGATGAATTACTGATGAAAAATCAAGAAAATGGTAAATAAAAAAATTAAACATTAAAAACTGTGCATATGCAAATTTAGTGTGAAAACACCATGCATCCTAAAAAAAAAAGAATTGAGATTGAAAAAAAGTTGAAGCATAATCGATGAAATCTAGATTCAATCAATTTTTGCTTGGCGCCCCTGAGATTGACCATTCAACTGCAGACCAGCCCTGTTGTAATGCGTTTGTGTTTGTGAAACTCATACTACTTAGAAAAATGCTTCAATTATTTTTCATAAGACCCCTTCCTGTACTTCTTATTCAATGGTTAGCTGTAAGAGTATGTGTGTAATACAAACTCAAGATGAAGAAAGCAGGTATGCGTTTTATTGTAATAATCAAAGCAAGAGTATGCGTTTTATTGTAATAATCAGCCCTATCGTCGTATCCGTTCGGAGAAACTTACGATCGTAGAAAAGTCCCGATCGTACCATTTATTTTGTTCATGGTATCCGTTTCGTAAAGGAAATATTGACATATTATAACGCATGTCGTTTCGCAAATTTTCCGACACAATTAGCTGTCGGAACAATCGGAGACGCATAACACAAAATAATCGCTATGCATCGCAAGCGTTAGTTGAATTTTTGCTTTTCGCCGCATGAAATCGTGATGCGTTACTCTGAGTTTGACATTTCAACGAAAATTTGAATTTTTTTCTGAGATGTACGATTAAACAATAGGAACCCTTAGGACGATACCAAATTCGTATGTTTCGTACAAATCGTATAGAATTTTGTTACGATCGGATATGACGATAGGGCTGAATAGCTGCGTTTTATAATCACAATGATCCACATCAGATCATTGATTTATATGTGTAACAACAACAAACTGAAATCCTGCTTTTCACTTGGATCAATTTTTGTGATCTACAAATTAGTTCTTCTTCCGCACACAAGTTGAAACGTTGGCGTATATTTTCAATAAAAACTGTGCTTCCACTTTCACACATTCATCTATCCGGTAATGACATATTTTTCAATTAATCAGATCATCGTAATAATAAAACGCAGCTAATCGCTGCGTTTTATTATCACGATGATCTGATCCGGATCAGATCATGAAAATAAAATAGCCTCTATCATCAATTTCTCTTTTACTTCGTGTTTGGCAGATGTTTGTATTTTTTTTTTTTTCATTCCGATCGAAGTTGCCCTACGACATTTTTTTTCAACGATTATTATGTTGTTTTTTTAGGGGAAAAGATTTTGCTATGTAAATGAAAAATATTTCATTACCGGATAAGGCGGATAGATGAATGTGTGAAAGTGGCAGCACGGTTTTTATTGAAAATATACGCCAACGTTTCAACTTGTGTGCGGAAGAAGAACTAATTTTTGGATCACAAAAATTGATCCAAGTGAAAAGCAGGATCTCATTTTGTTGTTGTTACACATATAAATCAATGATCTGATCTGGATCATGGTGATAATAAAACGCAGCTAATGTTA